>VDFB02000015.1:308226477-308276181 GCA_007258455.2 Sequoia sempervirens
GGAGGAACAAACCAATGCAAATAAGCAAAAGATGGGTCCCAACAACAAAGTATGATGAGGTACTCATGTACAAAACAAAAAACTCTCATAAATAGAGAAAAGGAGAAAAACCCCAGGGTGGGAGAAAACTCTCCAAAAGAGAGAAAAAGAATGAAAAGAAAGTTGAAGAAGGAAGGAGGACTCATCAAGACCCCCCAAGGAAAAATTCTTTCAACCCAAGCATTGATGGCAACTAAAGATAACGAGGTGATGCCAAAGGTTTAGTGAAGATTTCTGCCTCTTGTTGATCTGTAGGAAAATACTCCAAGCTAAGGACACCATCCTGGATGAGCTGCTTGATGAAGTGCATGTGGATCTCAATATGCTTAGTATGTTGATGCTCCATTAGATTTCGAGAGATATAAATGGCACTCTGGTTGTCACACCAAAGAGTAGTGGGCTGAGTGGAAGGGAATTTGAAATTAGTCATCAAATGGCGAAGCCACCAAACCTCCTGATTAGCCAAAACTGCACCTCGATACTCAACCTTTATCGATGATAATGCAATAGCAATTGATTCTTGCATGACCATGCAATCAGACCATAACTAAGGAAAAAGAAAAAGCCAAAAGTATACTTTTGATCATTGACATCACCAGCCCAATTTGAGTCAGTGAAGCCCACAATCTGAGATGCACCTAATGTGGAATGAATGCCAAAATGAGTAGTGCCTTGAATGTATGTCAAGATACCTTTGGTAACCTTCCAATGACTCTCATGAGGCTCTTGTGAGAAGTGTGAGACAAGTCCAACTACAAAGGAAATATTAGGATGACTATGTGTCAAGTACAAAAGACTGCCAACCAACTTCTAATATAAGGTAGGATCAATAGTAGGAGTAGTGCAACTAGTAGACAATACAACACCTGACTGGAATGGAGTGGGGGCAGGCTTGCAATCAACCATACCAAATCTCTGAAGCAAAATACGAGTATTCTTCTGCTAGAAAATGAAGATCCCCTCAGAAGTCTGATAAACCTAAAGACCAAGGAAGTAATGCAAAAGACCAAGGAAGTAATGCAAAAGACCAAGGAAGTAATGCAAAAGACCAAGGTTGGTCATATCAAATTGCTCCATCAATGCTCGTTGTGTACTTTGATTCATGGAAGTAGAACTCCCTGTGACAATCAAATCATTCATGTAGAGCACAAGTATGAGAAGATCCTCTCCATGTCTCTAAGTATAAATTGTTGGATCAGAATGATAATGAGTGCAGCCGAAAGCAAGAAAGAAACTATCCATCTTCTCATACCAAGCCTGTGGGGCCTATTTGAGACCATTGTACAATGAACGTCGAAGCTTGCGAAGAAGTAAAGAATCCTGCAAAAAACTTGGTGGCTACTCCATATAGATTTCCTCATGAAGATCCCCATGCAAGAAAGCACTCTTCACATCCATCTAATACACTAACCATTCTTGTAATGCAGCTATAGCAAGGACAAGATTAATAGAATCCATCTTGGCAACATGAGAAAAGGTCTCTTAATAGTCAATTCCTTCAACCTAGAAATATCCCTTTGCGACAAGACGAGTCTTGTACTTGTCAATGGAATCATCTGGTAGAACCATACTTGGTATGATACACCCACTTGCACATCGAACCAACTTTCTTCCCTTAGGAAGAGGCACAAGATCCCAAGTATGATTCTTCATTAGAGAAGAATACTCATTAGCCATAGCACTATCCCACTCTGAAATACCTGAAGCATCTAAAATTTTTTGAGGATCATCTAAAACTACATGACTCAAAAGACTAATCCATAAAGTCTAAGAACGAGTGCAGTAAGTGTCTGTGGGATCACCAACAAGAGGACCAACCTCCTCAAGAGTAACAAGAGCCCATCATGGCCTATTGGGTGAATGAGGAGGAGGTGGATCAAGACAATCATCAAAATCTTCCTCTAGTAGCAAAACATCATCAATTGAAGAAGATTGAGTAGGTTGTGATGAGGAAGAAGTCAAAGGAGGATCTATCTGTGTGAAGGACTCAGTGAACTAAACATTATGTCAGAAATGAACCTCTCATGCGTCAATATTAGACAATATTTATGCCTTCACATCCTCCTAATAGCCAACAAAAATAAACCATTGACTCTTCTTCTCCATTGATTTATTCTAACCATCTAGAATGAATTCCCAAGCCTCACTACCAAATACTCTGAAAAAGGATACATTAGGCTTGTGATGAGACCCAACCTCCTTAGGAGTCATATTTTGCACTGCCTTGTGGGGCATACAACTCTGAATATAATTGGTACAATTGACAGTTTCAACCCAAAAAGCTAGAGCCATGGACCTAGATTGAATCATACAATTGGTCATCTCTTTGAGAGTCCTATTCTTTCTCTTCACCACACCATTCTCTTGAGAAGTATAAGGAATTGTACATGTTGATGAAGAATACCATGCTCGCTACCAAAATCTTGAAATGCTTGATTGACATACTCCCCCCATTGTCTGTGAATATCCATTGAAGAGGAAAGCTTGACTGCTTCTCCAAAAATGTTTTGAAGGTGTTGAAGATGGTGAGAACTTAACTTTTGAGCTTTATGAAGTAGACCGATGTGCATCAAGAAAAGTCATCAATGAATGTAAGCACATACTTAGCCCCTAAAAAATAAGGAGTTTGGAATGACATGAGATCACTATGAACCAACTCAAGGGGTGTGGTTTCACATGTAGTTTGACCCTTAGGAAAAGAATCTTGATGTTGCTTGCCAAGAACACAACCTTGACAAACACCATTTGTGCAAGAGATCTTTAGAAGACCAATCACTAAGTTATGTGCTTGCATCTTCTAAAGATATCTATAGTTCAAGTTCCCAAATATTTCATCCCAAAGCTTGCTCATTGAATAAGCATGAGAAACAAAACATGAACCTGATGAAGACTCAAAGCCATAAAACTAATACAAATGGTTCTCAAGATCAACTATCCCTATAGCAACAACCTTCTCAAGATCTTGCAACTATCTAATAGTCACATTCTGTGGAGTAAACTCGTCTAGCTTCCCATCTCCAAAATGATAAATTTGATATATGGAAAGTAGATTCGCTAAAATATCAAGAACAAGAAGAAAATCCTTAATGCACCCATCTAGAATTTGAATGAAGCCTATCCCAAAAATTGGAATCTGTGAAGAGTTCCCATCTATAATCTAAGAAGTAGAAGTATGAACAATGGAATCAAAAATATCACGTGAATTGGTCATGTGATATGAAGCACCTAAATTAAGAATTCAACTATCTGAAGATGAATGAATGGACCATGTTGAAAGAGCTTGCCCTTTGCCCATGGAAGAAGGTTTAGAAACTGAAATGTTGTGCTTCTTCATACCTTCTTCCAAGGCCTCAAGTCTCTTGAAACAATGAGCTGCATTATGTCCAATTTTTCCAGAAAATGAATAAGGAACTCATTTCTTTTTCTTGGACCTGGAAGAAGAATCTCCAGAGGTAGAAGAAGAAGGAGATGGAGTAGACTTTTGATTTTTCTTCGGCTTCGGTTCAGAGGGAGTCTCACTACTTGAATGATGATTTTGTCTTAGGATTCTTCTTATTCTTTCCATTACCCTTGGATGATTGAGCCATTAAAGCATGATTCTTAGAACTAGGTAGTGCATCCAGCTGAATCAACTTGGCTGCCTTTCTAGTAAGACACTTAAAAAAAACTCAAATGAAGGCATTTTATAATCTTTCCCCATAGCATCCATAGGTGAATAGAAGGTAAAAGAAAAGACTTGGTAAGGGCCTCTTAACTTGGAAATAATCAAGAAGATACATTCATCAATGGATTTATCACATTCCCACAACCTCTTAATTGTGACAAAATTAACTTAAATTATGCAAGGAGATCCTAAATAGAAGGAAATGCATCTGGAGAGATTGATTGTAGATCCACTTGAAGTTGTAAGACTCTGAACTGATTACTTTTACAATACAATTCTTTAGGTTTATAATAAGCATTCTTAGGAATTTTACACTCTACAATATGAAATAAGTTATCAGATGTACATGTAAGCCAATGAGCCCTTTTGCTTCATCCATTTTACATCTATGGATATATTTTTCATAATCCTTTGTGAAATCAAGTTGTTCTACATCTAACATTGGCCATAGACCTTTGGATTGTAACAATTGAGTCATTTTTAGCTTCCATGTATGATATTTGTGTGGAATGAGTGGTTCAATTTTCCTTAGATTTGCCATGAACACCAAAAGAAAGAAGAAAATGTGACACTTATATTGTGCCTTTCAACCCCCCCCCCTCAAAATGTATTAAAACTTAATTTGAAACCACCCCAACAAATTATAATGAAGAAATTTTATAATTTTTACAAGCACGATAAGCTCAAATAAACCATTTATAACACATGGTGATTTTTACAATAAATTCATAAAAGGAGCTTGACAAAACTAAAAAATAAGGTTACAAACAGATTCCTTGTGATTTTCCAAGGAATTTAAAAAATATATTTCAAAAATGTGTCTTCGTATGCAAAAGTTATGTTAATTACAAGTAATAAATGCACTTGTACCTTTAGGATGAAAAACTTGAAAAAATATAAAACTAAGAAAAAATCACCTATGCCACTACGAAGTTCGTCAAACCATCTTTTTTATGATATCTCGTTTGCGAAAAGCGACACCATCACAAAAAGTTTTGAATTTTTGAAAAATTGGCTGAAATTAGGCCTGTAGTGACGACCCCTAGCAAAATAAAAATTTTCCCAAAATCAAATTCGTCTAAAATAGACAAATTTTATATACAAATAAGGGTTTTTAGGCCTTCTAAATGCAATGGAAAGGTTTGTTTGGGCCGAAAATGCTCCAA
This sequence comes from Sequoia sempervirens, assembly GCA_007258455.2. NCBI lineage: Eukaryota > Viridiplantae > Streptophyta > Pinopsida > Cupressales > Cupressaceae > Sequoia > Sequoia sempervirens. The sequence continues at coordinate 308,231,347 of VDFB02000015.1, forward strand.
TAAAAAGTTGTTTGTAGATCTGAGATTCAATCCTCTATTTGCCAAAGTTGCAAATTGTGACCAAATCGAGTGAAACAAAAGCCAAATCTAACTTTCTCGAACCTCCTATATGCCATGGAACAACCAGAAATACTTCCACTATAGCCAAAGGTGTTGCAATCACCAAATCTCACCAAAATGCGTACATGCAATTGAGGATTAAACTTTTTTTGCAAACCCTTTATGATTCTCAAGGTCGTATTGAAATACAAGATAAGAGCATACAAGGAATTTGTAAGATCACAAAATAAACTCAAATCACAATAAAAAACTTGATGGTAGAAAATTTGTAATGAAAAAGGGGAAGGGGCTTGCAAGATTCAATGCTCTGATACTGGATGTAAGAGATCTACAATAAGGTGTCTTAGGGTGTGATTACTAGGGGATGGAAATGAGGGAAATATATCTACAATAAGAGCATGTCATCATATGGCATCTTCACAGTCTATATTATCTTCTTTTCAACCTTGTACTATGTCTCCTAGATCTTAATGTGAAACAATACATACATAAGTGTAATTGGGAAGGGATCCATTAGTTTTGGGGACAACATTTTCCAGGATGTTTTGTGTGTTCCTCTTTTGAAGAACAATATTCTTTCAATATATACGAATGGTGGAGATGGGATAACTTGTCATAATCTTATTACATATTGTATCTCACCTTAGTTATATAACCAAGGGGTCTCTACTACATTGTACACAACTACATTGATTCTTTTTGCATTCATTGATAGGAATACAATTTATTCTTGTCATATTAATATTCTGGGTATTTGGTTCTTTCCATAGGCCTTTAGATCTTGGGTGACTATCTCCATAGCCAAACCTTACATGGTATTAAATTGGGTCGGGTCCCTTTGGTTAGCCATTTTTTTGAGAGATCTTGGTAAGTCTTGAATAGTTGAGTATGCTCTTCTCTTGCATTGTATCAGAGTGGGTTGGGTGCCTTTGGCTATCCATTTATTTACTAGAAGGTATCAATTATGTATCCCTTTGTGTGTAGGTATAACACTAGTGGTTGATCCACCAAGTGTGTTCCTAACATCATCTATGATTTGAGCCTTCAATGGGTTCTCTAAAAGAGGATACTTATGAATTGCAATAAGGGGATGGAAATGAGGGAAAGAGATCTGCAATAAGGTGTTCTAGGGTGTGATTAAAGACTAAAAGGGGGTTCACCACCAAGCAAGGAATTGGAAAGAAATAAATGCAATAATATGTAAACCTAACTATGCAACTCAAGATATGACATTGAAAATAAAAAAATTGACTAAGAAAGGACAAAGGTGCACCTGGAAACTGAAGAGGCTTGAATGGAGGTCTGAAATGATAGAAATATTGATTTTTGATGCACTCCGGGTCTCATATACCAGTAGAGAGATTTAGTCCCAGTTTAGGGTTTCGGGCTAAAACCGAAATCTAGAACTGCTAAACCAAGATCTACAAAAAGTGCCTGAAAATAGGTATACTCTAGGACTCATACGCCACAAGTGGTTATTTAGTCCTAGTATCAGGGTTGATCTGAAACTTTGATATCCTCTAATGATTTCCTATAGGTGAACTCTCCTATGAAATCCCTGATTCTGAAACACTAAATTGTAACCTATAGGAGACTTTCCGTGATCTTGCAATGTAGATGACAACTTTGTCAACTTACAACTAAACAAATTTTCTCCAGTCTTTCTCTTTAATGGATCTTGAACCTAGATCTGCAAACCACACATCAAAAAGAAAGAAAAATGTTGCTTTTTTAGTGGATAGGGGTTTTCCTTGGTCAAACCCTATTTTGGTAATCAAACCTTGAAATGGAATTAAATAGAAAGAAGGAATGATGAATGGACAATATGTTCAATATTGCAACTCACCAAACCCTTGTAACAAAGGTTACAATCTTGTATGTAATGGATAACATGATTGTAGATCTTGACTCTTTCTTGTATGTTGTAGATCTTGACTTGAATGCTTGCTTGAATCATAAGATACCTACATCACAAATGTTAGCTCAAAAGAAAACATGTTGCATGATGGCATTGACATGATGCTTGAATCTTGAATAATCCTCCAAATGCTTGATAATTAGTCTTGAATTCTTATAAGATCACTTTTCTTTCTAGGGGAAAAATGAGTGAAATAACCTTGTATTTATACTTATTTATGCCAAATTTCCCAAAATTACAACACTAAAAGACGACATCAGATCTAGGAGAATTAAATATTGTTAATTGAATTCAAAATTAGGTCAAATCTAAGCAAGAATCATACACCAGTTCGTGCGTATGAGTCCCAGTGGACTAAGCTCAAGACACAAATTTCAAGAAATGCTTAGTTTTATGTTAAATTCAAGACCAGGCCCCGAAACTTAGCTAGGACCCATATGCCCAAGGTGGCGTATGAGCCCCGGATCACTAAATTTGGGCCATACAATCCAAAATCATTAAATTATGAGTGGTCATTACATGTGTGGAGATTATCCTCAAAAAGATACATTAAATAAGGTTTGTGGATGCAAAATAGGACCAAATAAGGCATAAAGAAGCCTAATTTTAGCAAGGAGGGCCCAAACAAGTGTGAAAATGTAAAGGGTTACATTTTTCTACACTACAATATGAAATGTTGGTTTAATTATAATAGTGATTCTTATCTTATTGTCAAGGTGACTAAAACTTCAAATTTTCAATGTTACGTAATCTAATTAATTTATTATGTTGAAGGCGTTCCCTCGATGAGGTTTCCCAAGCATATTTTTCTATCAACAGTCTCAAATTCGGGAGAGGGCATGCAAGAGGATATGCTTCATCGTCACCGTTGGATATCCTATGTGTTCATATCTTATCCTTTAAACTTGAATGCTAATAACTTCTCATCTACTTCTTACCCACCTATGCTAAGATATTCTGCAATTGCTAGATCGCCCCCCTAATTTGATAGTCCCTAATTCCTTATGTCAATCCATAGGTGGAAAATGGTAATGAGGCATTCAATCTTATCTAACCTATGTACGATTAACATTCATGTGTACGAGATATTTTCTTCATTCTCTATCTATTCTTTGGCACGACATTTTCTCTCACCATCCTTGAAATTAGACGACGAGTTGAAGAGTTGAGTTTTTTATTTGAAAAAATTTCTTTCCTTTCACGGTGTTCCTAATTGGTCATCACGGTTTCCATTGGAATCACCTACTTAGGTCTTCCACTAAAGAAGGTATTCATTTATCTCTGAATTTTCTTGGAAATTTATAAACAACAAATCCATTTTGTGCATATCTTGTAATCATTATTGACCAATAGATGACATTTGTTTGAGGCATATGTGTATAATAAAATTAACCATCCTAGGAAAAAAATCATAACACACCAACATTTTAATGCAGACAAAAAATAGCTCAAAAAAAATCATGTAATTATAGTTATTACCCTGTGTCACATCTTTGAAAACAAAAATAGTAGATTTAGATGACTAAATGGGGGAAATCAACCTAACTAGTTTCTTACCAATATCCTTACTAGAGCTCTTTAAATATGGTAAGGCACATGCAAGTCAACCTATAGTACATTGCCTGCATCCCGATCTTGTTCATCTTATATGGAAGGCATGCAACTAGCCAAAGGGACAACAACAAGTGTCGAACTATGGTCATCACCAAGTTCAACACTCTTCCTAAGAGAATTGTCATTTAAGCTCATAGAAGAGGAAAAAAATGTATTCAACTCATTATGCACCTCTTCATCAATTTTAGCAACCTCATCACTGTCATCCAAGTTAATCACAATGGGAGGTCGAATGATAATTTCTAAAGAAGTATTTAGCTCCTGTTGCGACATAGGATCTTTTTGTTGTGGTAAAGGAGACTTAGATCGTGTATTGCTTCAGTCAAGTTTGGATGTTGATTTTCTTTGTTTAACCTTTGAGAAAGAGCATGATGTCTACACCTATTCTCTCTAGAATTTCTATTTCTTTTAGTATAGTTTACAAGTTGTGTTTGTGTGGGAGTGAGTTTATCAACCATAGGTTTCTTTTCTTCCCTAAGGGGAGGAACATAAGGAACCATAAGAGGTTGTTCAATCACTTTCTCTTTAGCTTTGTAAACTTTTTTTTTATCTTAGGTGGCATGATGGGATTGCTTTCGTTATCTCTTGGTATTTTATAGGAGATGGTAAGGGGATATGTATTAGGTTGGTCTTGTTTATTTGGAATGTCTTTTGGTTCAATCATAGTTTCCTCAAGGATAGGAGGCTCATTCATAGGTTGTGGCTTGTTTCTAAGGGATGGTTTTTCTATGTGTTTCACCTTAAAATTTTGATCTACAATTTGAAAAATAAGTCCTCACGAGGTTTAATAGGTTCTATAGGCTTGGGCCAAAAGAAATCTAATAAAAAATTCCCATGCGGGAAGACGAAGGATTAAATCCACTATGGTGCACAGTAAAAATTTCATTGTCAAAGGAAAACTTTAAACATTTATGCACAACCAACAAGAAAGCTTCCATGGAGCATAGCCATTGATAACCAAGCTTCACATGGAATTGATCAGATGTCGAGATGATGAAGAATGAGATATCTAACTGTTTTGGTTTGACTTTTAGAGGAAGGATGATCAATCCCATCGTAGGGAAAGTGAAACCACTATTCATTATTATCCATGATTTTGGTTTATCATATGTTTTTTGATAGAGTTCATGCACAAGTAAGAATTCTTTGGTATCAATTACAGTCTCTCCAAAAATGGGATCAATTAATATCCCATTAGTGGGATTGTCATTGATTCGACTAGATATGTAAAGAGAACCATCAGGTGCATTTTTAATAATATCTTTAGATGAGAAAGAAACACCAAAATGCTTTTTAGTTCAACCCTTACAAGGTATAATTTTGATCAATCCTAGCATATAATCCATAGGAATTTTTTCATCAGTATCCATAGGGTTGGAAATTTTTGCAAGTTTTGGTTAGGAGGGGCAACAAACTTATTTCCTTGATCATTAACACCTCAAATTTGAAGTCGACTAGAATCAATGAGGTCTTGCACAAGATTTTTAAGACACTTACAATGTTTCACATCATGTCCATTTTTTCGATGATAATGACAATAGGAATTCAATCTAAAGTTTGGGGGCAAAGGGTTATTAGGATCGTGTGTCTTAACGAGAGGAAAAGCGATCACTTTTTGTTCTAAAATTTGTGACATTGTGCTATGGAGGGTATTGGGTAAGGGAGTAAATTGTCTAGTTGGATCCCCAAATGTAAAAGGACTTGTTTTCTTTATATCAGCCACTTGGGTATCAACATGTTGAGTCAGAAAAGTGGGGCTATGTTGAAGGAATCCTTTATTCTATTTCCTAAAATGTTGATAATTGTTTTGAATTGCAAATTCAGAATTTTCATGTTAGCTAGAGGTGGGTTTGTTTCATGACTACTAACTAAATTTTGATAATCATGAAGGGCAATACACAAATTTACAAAGGAAGGAAAATTCATCATGATAAGCTTATCTTGTATCTTAGTTTTCAAGTTCTCAATGAACATCTATTGAAGGTGAGGATCAAGAATCTTTATGTCGATTTGGGAATAAAATGATTGATAGCATGAAAGAAATTCAGTAAATTTTTCATCATCCTTTTGCTTACATCTTATCAAATCAGCTAAAGTCATCTTAAGAATCATGTGCACTTGGAAATGGTTAATAAAGGCCTCAACAAGTTCATTGAATGAAACAATTGAGTTATTTTGGTAATGAGGAGAACCATTCTAAGAAAGTATCCTTCAAGGACCTAGGGAAATGTTTAGCCAAGAGCTTATCCTCAAGGAAAAAATCACTACATAAGGTGGTATAAGTGAAAATATGGTTAGAAGGATTTCCTTTCCCCCCATATTTATCAAACCTAGGAATCTCTAGACCTTGTGGTATCGGTGTTCTCAATATCACCAAGGATAAGAGATTGCTTTTGACATAGTATGTATGTTGGCCATTTTTATTTTGGTTTATGGTTGAAATTTGTTGTTGAAGGGATGAAACATTTTGCAAAATTTGATTTATGAATGTGTCATTGGTTGTGTTTTGAGATGGAGGTGAATATGGTGGAGGTGTATATGTGTTTGAGGGGGAAGTGAATGGAATGCTTATGGGAGGTAAAGTGGTAGGAGATATGACATGTGATGCCATAAAGGTACTAGGATTGATAGTGGAAATGCCCAAGGTAGGGATGAGATTACTAGTAGGTTGCATCATTATTGTAACGTGAAGGTTGGTATATGTAGGAATAGAGGCAATGGTTGTAGGAGGAGGAATTTGAGTTCCTCCTTGAGTTTGGACATTGTTCAAAGGTAAAGCACAACTATTTGCTAAGGTAAGGTGTTTTCCAAAATATATGAGCTAGGTTACGCACAAGTTCAACTCCTTCACTTTCAATCGTGTAATTAATGCTATCTATGGTAGGAATAGCATTGATTGAAATGTTTTCAATACTCAATTGATTTTGAAGGTTTGTTAAGTCTTCATGGATTTGGATTATGTTTTCTTGCAGAATACTAGCAACCATTATTTCAACACATGTCACACTACTTGAAGGCAAAGAGTTGTTAAGGGTATGGTCCATCCTAGTGAACTAGTGTCAATACTAGGAGTGAAAGAGCTAGATAACCCAAGATCCACGATGATTGTTCTATTTTGGGATGACATGAGTCTCTAACTTTGTCTCACTATAGTACATTAGCAATAGGATGCCAAGTTGTAAAGCTCATGCAAGGGACAATCAATGAATGCAAGATCAATGCAATGAACACAAGATAAATGGTATACTTTGATTCAAATGCAATTAAGGTAGATGTAATGAAATGAATGAAACATGAACTTTGAAAATAGAAATGGAAATTGAATAGTAGCAAATTGAAACACATAAACAAAGTTTTTAATACTATAAAATGCAATTTGAGGTCTAACACAGGACTAAATCACCTAGAGGGGCATATGAGTCCCAATCAAGATTTTTTAGGGATTCAAATGTTGATAAACAATCCACACAAAATACCTAGAAATCAGGTAAAACCACCTGCATTGGGACTAAATCGCCCAGAGGGGCGTATGAGTCCTAGATTAGGGTTTTGACACAAATTTTAGTAAATTTTGAGTGAATGTTATGTTTTCTAGTTTGAAAGATGTCTAGACTAAGTGAAATTACAAATTTCAAGTGAAATTCAATGATGCAAGATGTAAAAAAGCAATCTATATGCACTTTCATGAATGCAAGATTAAGAAACCCTAGATGCACATTAACTAATGCAAGACCTAATGAAAAGTTAATGTAAGCTAGATCTAGGACTACGATGCACTCTAAAGTAGAAAAGAAGGTTTTCTAAAGGCCAGGTTCACCAAAATGAAATGAAGAAAATTGTCACTCTATGTTTTGTGAAATAGAACCACCAATTTTCTCTAAGTTTCATTCAAGGAAACCTTAGAGATCTCAATCTAAGGATGTAAATGAGAGAAAGAGATTTACAATAAGGTGTCTTAGGGTGTGATTAAAGACTAAAAAAGGGTTCACCACCAAGCAAGGGCTTGGAAAGAAAGAAAGGAAATGATATGTAATCCTAATAATGCAACTCAAGGTATGAAATTGAAAATCAAAGGAATGAACTGAGAAAGGATAGAGGCACACCTGGAAACTGAAGAGGCTTGCATTGAGGTCTAAAATGTTGGAAATACTAATTATTAATGCACATTGGGACTAATACCTAGTAGGGGCAATTTAGTCCTAGTTTAGGGTTTTAGGATGAAATCAAAATCTAGAACTACTAAACCAGGATCTGTAGAAAATGCCTGAAAATATGTATGGGTGATCCCACAATATTGGTTTATAATGTTTGGCAAAACTAGACACTAAACTAATTTTTTCTAACTAAATATTCACTTTCAGGCACCTATGGCGGCTAAACCATGAGGAATTTGAAGATGATGGAAACTAATGATTTGTGACATTTTGTCTGTAGATTATAAATTTTTTTTTTTCAATTTTTTTGGAACCAAATTGCACTTCTTTTTCCATCTCCCTTGAAAACTATTTTTTTAGTAAACACCATTTTTAAGGAGTGACACTCACTGTATAACACATAACCTTTTTTCCATGAAGGATAAAATTCTTTTTTTTTTTCAAATTTAGATTTGTAACTATGATATCTAGGGCTTCTAATTGGTTTCATAGTGTTTTATTGAATATTTTTTTCTTAATCAAGTTTCAAAGTCAAACCAATTACAATTCAGACATAGGCGGACCATATAAGACATAAATTTTTTTGTATGTATCGAAATTCAATTTTTTTTGTTGGATCAAGGACTTCAATATCTGGTGCACTCATATTTTTCAAAAAAAAATTGATAATCTTCTATTTTTCCACATGTGCAGAACAAAGATCTTGATTTTTGGTGAAAAACCTACATTCAGAAGAAATATAGAATAAATATAATAATTAAATTAAATTTATTTAAAATTATACTTTTTGGGAAGCTTATAATAAGGACTACATACTTACAAAAAATAAATTTTAAATGAATTCTTTTGATCCCCCAAAAGGTAAATCAAAAGTGGTTTTTTATTAGCATTTTCATAGGTCTAAAGGAGACTCTGTTATAGGTATGGTTTAAAACTAGAGGGGTTATATCCAAGGGGGTTTCATCTAAGGTAGTTTGATCAAACCCTCTTCAATTGGAATGCTTTAAATAAAACTTTTTAAGGCTTAAATAATTATATTTTCTAAGAATATGTGATTTTAGCAAAAATGAAAATCTCCCAAAAATTGTAAACCAGCTTTGTGGGTTCACCCGTATATTGGGACTCATATGCCACAAGTGGTGATTTAGTCCTAGTATCAAGGTTTACAATTTTTTGGCAAAACTAGACACTGAACTGATTTTTTCTAACTAAATCTTCACTTTCAGGCACCTATGGCGGCTAAACCATGAGAAATTTGAAGATGATGCAAACTAGTGATTTGTGAAATTTTGTCTATAGATTATAAATATTATTTTTTAAATTTTTTTGGAACCATATTGCACTTCTTCTTCCATCTCCCTCGAAAACTATTTTTTTTAGTAAACACCATTTTTAAGGAGTGAAACTCACCGTATAACACAATTTTTTTCCATGAAGGATAAAATTCTATTTTTTTCAAATTTAGATTTGTAACTATGATATCTAGTGCTTCTAATTGGTTTCATAGTGTTTTATAGAATATTTTTTTCTTAATCAAGTTTCAAAGTCAAACCAATTATAATTTAGACATAGGTGGACCGTATAACACATAGTTTTTTTTATGTATCGAAATTCAATTTTTTTTTGTTGGATCAAGGACTTCAATATCTGGTGCACTCATATTTTTCAAATTTTTTTTGATAATCTTCTATTTTTCCACATGTGCAGAACAAAGAGCTTGATTTTCAGTGAAAAACCTACATTCACAAGAAATAAAGAGTAAATATAATAATTAAATTAAATTTATTTAAAATTATACATTTTGGGAAACTTATAATAAGGACTACATACTTACAAAAAATAATTTTAAATGAATTCATTTGATCCCCCAAAAGGTAAATCAAAAGTGGTTTTTTATCAACATTTTGATAGGTGTAAAGGAGACTCCATTATAGGTATGGTTTAAAACTAGCAAGGTTCTATCCAAGCGGGTTTGATCTAAGGTAGTTTGAACAAACCCTCTTCAATTGGAATGATTTAAATGGAACTTTTTAAGGCTTAAATCATTATATTTTCTAAAAATATGTGATTTCAGCAAAAATTAGAATCTCCCAGAAATTGTAAACCAACTTTGTGGAATCACCCATTTACTGGGATTCATACGACACAAGTGGTGATTTAGTCCTATTATCAAGGTTGATCTAAAATTCTGATATCCTTTTAATGTTCTCTTGTAGCTTCTCTCTTGTCAAATCTCTGATTTTGAAACACTGAATTGCAACCTCTAGGTGACTTTTCGTGATCTTGCAATGTAGATGACAACTTTGACAACTCTTCTCCAATCTTGCTCTTTAATGGAACTTCAACCTAGATTTGCAAATCACACATCAAAAAGAGGGAAAAATGTTTTTTTGTTAGTAGATAGGGGTTTTCCTTGGTCAAATCTCATTTTGATAATCAAACCTTGAAATGAAATCAAATAAAAAGAAGGAATGATGAATGAACTTGTAAGCTATGTTGTAACTCACCAACCCTTGTAACAAAGGCTGAAATCTTGTATGTAATGGCTAGCAAGAATGCATATCTTGACTCTTGCTTGTATGTTATGGATATTGACTTGAATTCTTGTTTGAATCATAAGATACCTACATCACAAATGTTATCTCAAAAACAAACATGATGCATGATGAATTTGACATGATGCTTGAATCTCGAATAATGCTCCAAAATACATAAAAATCACTCTTTAATTCTCTTATAATTCTCTCACTTGAATGTTCATAGGATCACTTAACTTGCTAGGAGAAAATATGTGAAATAACCTTGTATTTATACTTGTTTGTGTGAAATTTCTTGAAATTACATCCTTACAAGCTGACATCAAATCTAGGAGAATACAATCTCGCCAATAATTTGAATTCAAAATTAGGTCCAGGCCAAGCAAGACTCATATGCCAGTTGGGGTGTATGAGTCCCAATAGGCTAGGCTTGGGACACAAATTTCAAGAAATGTTATATTTTATGCTAAATTCAGGTTTAGGCCCCAAAACTTAGGTGGGACCCATACACCCAAGGTGGAATATGAATCTCAAATCACTAAATCTAGGCCATACAAACCAAAATCATTAAATCCTAATTGGTTAAATTACATATGTGTCAGGATTATCCTTGGAAAGATGCATTAAATAAGACTTTTGGAAGCAAAATAGGACCAAATAAGGCATAAAGAATCCTAATTTTAGCAGGGAGGACCTAAATAAGTGCAAAAATGTAAAGGGATACATTTTTCTACACTACAAGTTGATTTGGACAAAAGGAGATTTACATCAGGTTATGTCTTTACTCTTGTAGGAGGACCTATTTGTTGGATGTCAAAGCTTTAAGAAATAGTTGATTTATCCACTACTAAGGCAGAGTATATGGTTGTCTCACATGTATGCAAAGAGAAAATTTGGTTAAAGGGTCTTTTGAGTGAGTTTGAAAAAGTGCAAGACAAGGTGATTGTATTTTGTGATAGTCAAAGTGTTATACATTTAACTAAAAATCTAGCTTATCACAATAAGACTAAGCATATTGTGGTTAAATACCATTTTGTAAGATAGGTTATTGATGGAGGTGGAGCAGCTCTTGGTTTAAAGTTTATACACTAGAAAATTGTGCAGACATGTTTATAAAATAAATACAGTTAGAGAAGTTAAAGTGGAGTTTGACTTCTCTTGGCTTGCAGAAAAGGTAATGAATGGGCATGGGCAAGTATTAGGTAAATTGTTTTCAAGGTGGAGATGTTAGATTATGACAAAAAAATTAAAAATAAAGGAGAGTTTTATCTTTGGAAAAGATTAAGGAAATAAAGAAAGGAAAATCCTATCTTTGAAAAAGATAAAGATTTAAAACAGTAAAAACAAAACTACAAAACAATAAAAATAAAGCTAGATCTTTTTTATGTTTAACACAAGTTGAAGATATTATATATATCTTGCTACCTTGAAGGCTAAATCGTATTGCAATGAATTGTAATTGAAGAGCACCAGGTGTGTAAAGGTTGTAAACAGTTTCTCTAAGCATTAAGAATATCGATACATTGCCCCATGGATGTTTGTTTGGCATATTGTCAAGGTTTTACCATGTAAATTAGTGTCTTATTTATTATTATGTTATTCCATTTTATTATCTTTTTTATTTCATTGCAACTAATTTGTGTTAATATTTTAAGTTTATGGGTTTTTTCACTTCTATTTTCACAAGAGAAATATAGTCTCCACTATTTGTCTCTCCCATTGCATTAAATTTTACCGCTAAACGTTGTAGCTATTACATACTATTAGCCATGAAAATTTTATAGTATGATGTCATTTGATTATCTTTTAAGAATTTTAGGGAACAATGTGAAGATAAACTACATTAGGCATGGTAAAAAGCTGCATGGAGATGTCTTAGAAATACTTTGAATCTGTCATAATGGTGAAGACCAAAACAAAGCTAGCTATAGATACATAGCCTGCACTAATCACTTGCTCCATCTACTTTAAATATTAGCAGTGAAAGTTGTGCATACCAAATTTTAAATTATATCAGATAATACTAGATACCCAATTTTTGGTGACTATAACTATGAAATGTCCCATTGTGATCAATATAATGATATATGTCTCATGAAATTTGCAAGCATATCAATATTTGTGCTCAGTACTCTTTTTTTTATTGAACAAAGTTGAAAAAAATACTACAAAAAAATAAATAGCAATCCAACAAGATGACTCTAAAGGAAAAAAACTACATCCAACAACTTACAAAGTATATCGACTTACATTCCCAACTATCATCTTATAATCAACATGTGCTTGTTACTTTGTTTTTTTGTATTGAACAAAGTTGAAAGAAAGATTACAAATAAATAGTGGTCCAACAAGAAGACTGTGAAGGAAAGAAAAACTAGAATGAATAGCTACCATCTTGCAATCAATATGTGCTCTATACTTGTGTGACAATGCAATGTCCTACTTAACTTCTAAGAAATTGTAAGGATATTTTACTCAATTGAGAAGTATTTGCACTAATAAAATATTGATTAATAAACATTGTATATGAACCAAACATCTTCATTAAGGAGATTGCTTAGTAATAGTTTCATTTAAAATTCTAAAGATTTATTTTGTCAAGTGAAATATAGAGAAATAGGGTTTATCACCATGGTGAGTGAACAAAATGATAAACCACTATGCTTTTCTAGGGATGTTTCATTCAATTATGAGGGAAAAAAATGCCTAAATAACAATCAAAAACTAAACCTAATTGTTATAGAAACGCTAAGGGAAGTTTTGAGAGGCTAAAATGGTGTGTACCTTGCTACAAGAAGTTTGTTTTTAGGTCACAAAAAACTCATTCTCCTTTACTAGCGAATGGGTTCCTATTAGGGTTTCTAAAAACTAACTTCTAGGTTTTGTTCCTCTTAATCTGCAACCCCAGATTCTAGATGTTCACTACTTCAATCCCCACCAGGGACTCATTCGCCTTTAGTAGCTCAAATGGGTCCTTTTAGCCTGTTTTGAAAAACTAATTTTTGGGTTTTGTACTTTAAGATCTACACTCTTAGCTCCTCGGTGACCAGCTCTCAAAACCCTAAAATAAATTTTGTAGCCTTATTTTTGTGTTCTTGCAATGTAGGTGACAACTTTGCAACTTAACAACTTTGACAGTTCTTCTCCAATCTTGTTCTCCACTTGATCTTCAACCTAAATCTTGCAAATACACATTCAAGAGGAGAAAAGCTTGTTGATTGCTAGAGAATAGGGGTTTTCCTTGGTCAAACCCCTTTTAGGTAATCAAACCTTATTATGATACAATGAAACATGAACAATGCTACCTTGGATGAGGTCTTGGAATGTAAATCTGCAAACTAACATGAAGTGGCCATGTAGAATGTAGATCTAGATCTTGAATTGGATGTGAAACAATGTTTGCAAATAGATCTTCAATTCTACATCAACACACACTAGCTCAAAAACATGCTAGATTCATTATGCCTTTGACATGATGATATAATCTTAAATTGATGCTATAAAAATTTGATAATCTGCCATTAAATGCCCTTGAAATTGCTCTTGAAAATGCTCTATAATTCCCTTGTGAATGTACCCTTGATTGCTTATAAATCTTAGGATGAAACTATGTGAATTAACCTTATATTTATACTAAATCTAAGAATTAACCCCAAAATTCAAATAATCCATGCTGAAATCTGTTAGAAGATTAATCTTTACTTGGTAAAGGTTATTCTTTAATTGTAATTTTTTATTAACTTGTAGGAATATTCCAAAGGAATCCCTACAAGTATTTTTTCTTTTTTCCATCTCACACGTGTGAGGATGGCTTATTTTTTTTAATTCCTTTATTAAGGAATATTTGTAACCACCTCCTTAAGAGGTGACACTTTGCACACACATAGATGAATGGTGGCATTCATTGAGTTGGGAGTTACATTCTAACTCCTTCTTCTCACCTCTACTTATTGAGGTGCCTCTCCTCTCATTCTTTAAGATTCAAGCAAGCAAGCTAAGGCTGAAGCTCTCTCTCTCTTTGTATTATTCTTTAGGCATTTTGCCTCCATTCATAATATTGGGGTTTTTTCTTGTTTTTTCCCCTTAACAAATTCTTGTGTCTCTCTTGCTTTGGTGGTGCTTGGTTTGGCTACTTCAATTTATTTGGTAATATCTTTCCTTCAAACAATTGCTCTTTATTAGTACTTTCCATTGCTCTTTTTTATTTCCTTTCATGGTATCAGAGCTTGGTATTACTAATATTTTGTGAGCTACATTGTTGAAGGTTTACCAGATTTTTCAACACACCATTGGAGGCACTCAAAGAGAAAAAGAGAAGAGCCAAAAGTCTAATCTTGTTTTTTGTTTGATATATTTTTCTAATCATTGTGCAGGATTTCTTATCTAAATATTTCTAAGTTTTTCAAATTTCAAATTTGTGCAATATATTTTGCATGCATGATTTATTTATTTATTTTTGCATAAAAATTTAAAAATCCATTTTTTGCATATTAAATTTTTTGTAAAAAATCAATTTTTTTTAGGGGCTCTAACTCTAGTTCAGAAATTATTTTTAGAAAAAAAGTTAATCTATTTTTTTTGCAAATCTGTATATTAGATCTGTAAAAAAAATCCATTATAATTTGCATGCATGTTTATTTTTTTGTAGATTTTTAGAAACCCTCAAATAAAGGATTATAGTTCAGTCTTTTTAAAAAAAAAAATTATTTATGTATATCATAATTTGCATGTTCAAATTTCTGTAAAAAAAATCAATTTCTGTAAATAAATTTGTTTTTTTTACGGATCTAACCCTAGTTCCAATTTTATTTTATTTTTTTTAAAAAAAGACTAATCTGCTTTTTGCAAATCTCTAAAAAAAAAAAAATCTCTATATTTTGCATATTTGCATCTTTGCATGTTCGAATTTCTGTAAAAAAAATTATTATTTTTAAGCTCTAACCCTAGTTTAGAGATCTTTTCAAATAAATCAAATAAATCTTTCTTTTTCAAACTTGACACCTTCTTACAGAAGTTTTTTTTTAAATAATAAATAAATATCTAAAACCCAAATTTTTATGCATACAGTAAATAATAAATTCAAATAAAAAAACTTTTGCAGCCCTTGCCCCTCTGTTGCTCGAACCATGGCTTTTTGTTGTAATCTTGGCCCTTGAAAAAGCTGCTAAATATCCCCTCTGGCCTGCTGCTTCGAAAAAGCTGCTAAATATCCCCCTGCTGCTTCGTCTCTCAAAACCCTTGCTGCTGCTTCTCCTCACACTTCACCTCTTACTTGCCTCTTTTCTATTTCCTTTCAAAAAAAAGCAGAGGGAAAAGAGGTAAAATCTCTTTTGTTTAAAAAAAAGATTTCATTTTAAATGAAAAATCTTTCCCTCCCACATAGGAGGTAAAAGTTTCTTTTTATGAAAAATGTGTTTTTCCTCTTTTTAAAGAATCTTCCTATTTTTAAGGTTTTAAAAAAAAAGTTTAATCTTTTAAATCTTTCATTTCATATTTATTAGTTTATAACTTTAAAACTTTAATGTAGTTTTATTTATTAGTTTTAAATTAATATTATATAACTTTAGTAATTTTTCATAATTTATATTCTTAATTTAATTTTATATTTAAATCAATTAATTTTATTTTTTTTAAATCAATTTATATTGATATTATTTAATTATATATCTTTTTAGATTGATTATTTTACAAATATAAGATATTTATTTTTTCTCTAACTAAAAGGAGATTGTTTTTAATCAAAAGTGGTATTTTTTTTTGTAAGCAAATATTTACAATACTTATTATTTTTCTCATAAAGTTGTGATTTTTTATTTTTGGCAATCATGTCAACTTTAATTCCTGAAATTAAATTAAATTCTTCTAACTATCATTCTTGGAAAACTCATATATGCTTTATTTTTCGGTTTAAACATCTTTTAGATGTAGCTACAGATCCTAAATCTAAACCAGGTTCATCTGCATCCAAAGATGAAATCGAAAAATGGAATCTCAAAAATGAAGAAGCCCTTGGCCTCATAGGTATCTCCATGTCACCCGAACTTTATGTTCACATTGGGACATGTACAACTGCCTATGAAGCATGGGACAAACTCAAAACAATTTATGATAGTACAAATGAATCAAGAAAAATTCAAATTCAAGATCAACTTGAAGATTTGAGGTATTCTGATTTTAAATCTATGGATGAATTTTTATTGAAATTTGATGCTTTAAATAGTCAATTGGATGGTTTAGGAGTTAAATTAGATAATCTTAGATTAATTCATCTTATTCTTAAAAAGTGTCTTCCTAGACAATTTCAACAATTCATTACTAATATTCATGCTCAATTAGCTATTCCTTCTTTAGCTACTCAATTAACTTATGATATTTTTCGTGATTTATTAAGACAAGAAGAGGCTAAGTTAATTCAGTTTGGTACTCTTAAGTCTAATGAACATGCTTTCTTGTCTAATCATAAGCAAAATTTTAAACCTCAATCTAAACAACAACATTATAATTCCAAACCTCATTATAATAATGGCAATGATCCTAGAGAGTTTAACTCTTCTAAGAGACCACATTGCACTTATTGCAATAAGGATGGTCATTGGAAAAATACTTGTTTTAAAAAGAAAAATGAGAAAAAGCCTATGAATCAAAATAATCAACAGTTTCATAACAATGGTAATCAATCTAGACGTGCTTTTACATGTAGTTTTAATGTTTCTAAACCTTTTGAATGGGTTAATGATTCAGGTGCATCTCAACATGTTACTTCACATAAAAAGTTTGTTTTTTAAATAACTTCACAAGTACTTTATTATTGGACTTGATCAACCCAATAATAGTGTACTTGTTTTACTCAATTATATTTGGAATATGAAAAGGGGATATTCATGTAGTCATGAATGCATGAATAACGTCTTAAATGACTTATTTATACTTAATAATTATTCTCTTCATAGTATGCATTTCCCATTATTCCATCACAATTTTTTTTAATATTATTATCATTATTATTTATAACTTAAGGTGGATTGATTTGTGGTTTGAGAAATTATCATTCTCTCTACCTAAGTCTTGATCTATTGCAATATTTAAAACAAACCTAGTGTTTCCTTCTCAACTACAATTATGTTGTTTTGATAAAGGGAATTTGATATTTTATTGTGTCTCATTAATATGATATTATGCCTTATTGGTAAATTTGGCTTTTTGATGGATTTATTTCATCTATATTTTTGCAAATTAAAAGCTCATTGGAGTATTTTCCTTCTTGATGGATTTATTCCATCTATATATGTTTTGCAAATTAATCACTTTATCAAGTCTCAATGGAGCCTTTATATATTTATTTTATGTGCTAGACGCATTTGCAGTATTGTTGCATAGGGAGCCCTATCTATAATGAATCTTATATTTTATCAAGTCTCATTGGAGTTTTGGGACCCATGGAAAATATTTCCATCCACTTTGATGGTATGCACTTACTTATTTATGATGAACTTAGATCTATTTTCTTAATTGATGGGGATCAAGTTCTTGAAACTCTTATGTTTCATTATTTTATTGAAGGCAATATGGTTTTTAAAACCATCTTTAGGACTAATTTTCAAAGTCCTTTATTATTAATCTTGATACAATTTCCCTTTACAATACAACAAATGATGTAGTGAGAGGAAACCTAGAACTATTATTGCAATGTCTAGATATATTGACATTTTATAATTTGGGTTATCCTTTCTTTCTATCTCATGGTTTCATTAAAAGTAAAAATGATCCAAATTTATATATTAAGCATAGTGAAAATGATATTGTGATTATTATTTTATATGTTGATTTAATTGTCACTTCTAGTTCTAACATTTTGCTTAGTGATGTTAAGTCTCAACTCAATCAACAATTTCAAATGAGTGATTTGGGCCTATTACATTATTATTTTTATGCAAAATTGGAAAACACCTAAAGTGTTGGATTGGTTTCTAGATTTATGTCTAAACCATAGCAAACTCATTTTAAAGTTGCAAAAAGAATTTTAAGATATGTTAAAGGCACTCTTAATCTTGGTCTCTTTTATGATTCAACTTGTGATTTTTCTATAAAAGGTTATACTGATTTAGATTTAGGAGGTGATCCCAATGATGGGAGATCCACTTGTGGTTATTGTTTCTTTGTTGGATCAGGTGTAATCTCATGGAATAGTAAGAAACAACAATCTACTTCTCTTTGTTCTACAGAAGCTGAATATAAAGGTTGTACAAATGCATCTAAAGAAGCATTATGGTTAAGAAGATTACTTGAAGACTTGGGTCTACCTCCAAAGGATCCTACTCCTTTATATTGTGATAATCAAAGTGCTATTGCTTTGGCAAAGAATCCAATTTTTCATGCAAGGACCAAGCACATTGCTCTTCAACATCATTTCATTAGAGAGCAAATTGAAGACAAGCAAATTTCTCTTTTGTATTGTAAAGGTGAAGATCAAGTTGCAAATATTCTCACCAAAGCTCTTTGTAAAGATAAATTTCTCTTCCATTGTAAAAATCTTGGATTACAACCCATTGAAGGGTTTGATGTAACTTCCCCAAGTAAAGCTTAAGGGGGGATGTTAGAAGATTAATCTTTACTTGGTAAAGGTTATTCTTTAATTGTAATTTTTTATTAACTTGTAGGAATATTCCAAAGGAATCCCTACAAGTATTTTGTCTTTTTTCCATCTCACACATGTGTGAGGATGGCTTATTTTTTTTAATTCCTTTATTAAGGAATATTTGTAACCACCTCCTTAAGAGGTGACACTTTGCACACACATAGATGAATGGTGGCATTCATTGAGTTGGGAGTTACATTCTAACTCCTTCTTCTCACCTCTACTTATTGAGGTGCCTCTCCTCTCATTCTTTAAGATTCAAGCAAGCAAGCTAAGGCTGAAGCTCTCTCTCTCTTTGTATTATTCTTTAGGCATTTTGCCTCCATTCATAATATTGGGGTTTTTTCTTATTTTTTCCCCTTAACAAATTCTTGTGTCTCTCTTGCTTTGGTGGTGCTTGGTTTGGCTACTTCAATTTATTTGGTAATCTCTTTTCTTCAAACAATTGCTCTTTATTAGATCTAGAATTGAAAATCATTAAAATCCCGCCATAATTAAATTCAAAAAGGGGTGTCCTAGGTGAGGAGGGCCCATTCACCACCTTGGGTGAATGGGTCTTAGCACAACTTTCTAGGACCATGCTTCGGGGGGATGAAATAAGATCAAAAACCCATTTCAAAAATGTCAAGAAAGGGGTGTCTTATGTGAGGACTCATTCACTAGTAAAGGCGAATGGGTCCTAGCACATATTTCTAGGATACCAATTTTTCCAAGTTAAATGTCATGCAATATCATTAATGGGTGTCAAGATAGATCCTTGAAAAATACAATTAATGAGGCTTGAATTTGAATTAAAGGTCCAATTAAGCTCAACTAACCACAATTAATTAATGAAACCCTAGATTATTGTGAAAGTGTAATAAAACACTTTACAACACCATAAATAAGATTAAGTACATTTTATTGAAAAGGACCCTAGATTCAATGTGAATGTGTACACCACATTACAACACTAAATAAAAGCAACATTAAGTTTATTATTTCCAAATGCAGGAAAAAGGGATACTTTTTCCATTAATCCATCAAGTTATGTTTTTTTAAAAAGTTTTTTGGTGATTTAGTAGCAGCCTATTCAAAGGATTATCAGTGATTGGTTGAAAATAATTTTGTATTAAAGATATCACATGTTCACAATTTATAATTGTTGATAAATATTGTTTTTGAATTTAGCTCTTTTGGAATTTTTTCATCGACGTTTCACATGAAGACAATAAAGAGCTAGAGGAGAAATCAAACTAGTTTTTTTTTTACAGTGTGTGTTCTTTCATTTTAACATTTATTTTATTTTCTTTTGAATCAAAGCAATTAAAAGAAAGAAAACTGCAATAGATAGCTGAATGGAAGAATTATATAGCCAAAAATAACTCAGCCACAAGAATAACACAAGAGATACAATTAACCGTTGAAATAATCTCACAAGTCCCTAAAGAGGCTCAAGTACCTAGTCTAGCAACTGTGTTCAAATATATTTCAAATAATTTGAAATGAATTTATAATAACTTGTCACATCAATTATTTGTATGGAAGAAATAATTTTCTTCATCCACAAATATTTACATAGAAATGTTAGGGGAGAGGGGCCAATAGTCATGTAGTCAATTTTGATTATAATACCCAATCTTACCACATATTTATACTATATATGGTAAATAAATAGTCCAAATGTAAATAAAAAAATAACCAAATGTTGATCAAAAGTGGACCCATATTTGAACACATTAGAACCTCTAAATGTTATATAAAAAACATAAATACATTCATAAAAAAGTGAAATAATTTTTTTTTTGTCTCAAATAAAATTTCATAACAATCTACTATAAGTGTGACATTTAAAAAATAAAATCCTCATTTAATAAAATAAGACTCATTTAAACAAGTACTATTATCATAGTGAAAAAATATTGATCTTATGTGTACAACTATTGGGGTAGCAATGTACAAGCATTGAAATATTTTATATTAATAGTTTATCCTATAACAAATATAAAAAGTGAGCACCATAAATACCATGTATTTTCCCATTAAATGTGAAGGATTTTCAAAAAGTTTTAGTGTTCAACTATTGGTCCATTTTTGTTTGATATAAGTTGTATTTTAAATAATTATGTGTTGTTTTAATAACAACAAATATTATTTTGTGTTCAACTATTGGTCCATATGTGTTGAATATAAAAGTTAGAGATATCAAAGATTTATGGTTACCAATAGGTATTTGGTCTATTTAGTTGCATATTAATTTTATTTTAAATAATAATATGATATTTTACAAGCAACAAATGGTATTTTTTTGTTCAAATACTAGGGATGCCATGATTAAGTTTTGGTGAATCTTTAAAAAGTCAAAATTTAGACACTTCTTAATAGATGTGTTGATGTGGCGAGTTGTATGATGAGTCACACCTCCAAACCTTAGTTATAGATAGATAATAGACCAATCCACATTTAAAAAAAAACAAAGGTTCTACGATATTCTAGTCAATTGCTACATGTTGACGAAGTTAGCCCCCATGATTACTGACCCCTTTCCTCTATATGAGAGCACAAGAAGAAGTTGCATACCATCAGAGACCAAAAATGGGGGTTGCGCACCAAAATAATATTTCTTCATGTTGCAAACATCCATGGGTTCTCCTAGCTCAAATATCACTTGAACGCAAACTGAAAGTAATTAATCTGACTACCCACCTCGCAGCCATTAATGTGTGCCGTCATTTTCAGGCTGAGGTCCATGAAACAAACCATCTAACACCAAGCTATGGACCAAATTAAAAATAGAGTAAAACAAAGAAGAAAAATAATAATTGCTATAGCAATAGGGGAGAGGGGCCCATAATGGAGCAGGGTCCAATAGTGGGGATAGAACTAGTCCTTTATGAGCCCCATAGTGGAGCAATTTAATATCCAATTGCAAAACACTTTTTATCCATAAAGTACACAAAGTGACAAATCATGTGATGCCCCATCAACGCACCAATAAAACATGACTTAGTGCACCACTATTGGTCTCACTTTTTTTTTTGGGCCTTTTTGGATACCTCAACAAAAAGCATGTTGATGTGGCATCATATTTGATGATGTGACCCTAAAATGAAATATAGAAGCACATGAGTTGCCAAATAAATTGTTGTACATAATTGAGAGTGATTTATCCACATAAGATTTTGAGAAAGCCAAAATTAACGTGCTCCACTATAAGCCCCTCCCCCTACCATCTCCTCTATTTTATTCGGATCTTCAACTTGATTACAAAACAGATTACAAAAGTCTTCATTTATAGAGATCTGTATCAGATCGAAAGGCGGTTATGAAATATAACGACGATCCTAAAACTACAAAATTAACATGCAACTGAAGTCTATCTATGCATCAAATAAGTTTGAAGTGTAGAATATAATATGCAAAGTGCTTTTAGTGCGCATGACTGAAAAAGTTTAAGTTTCCGATAACTGTTGTATGCCCAGCTAACTGCAATTTATACGGGAGAAATTACATTCCAACAAGACATACAGGCTCCACTGAGCATTTCTTCCATCTGCATTAAATTTTAGCATTGGAAGGTGCGTTCCACTGATCATTTCTTCCATCTGCATTAAATTTTAGCATTGAAAGGTGCACCTTCCAGATCAAAAATTACTTTACTTTCCTTATATCAGGTACTATTATTAACCTGATTCCTGCGACTGCTTTAACAGAGAAAAAAAAGATAATAATGGTTTACATTCAGTTCGTACTCAAAATGGGAAGTTTACTACGATTACAGCTACGAAATGTCCATCACGTGAAATTTGTAAGTCCAAAGAGTAAAACTTAATGAATTTTATCATTATGAAGGAGTTGTACCTAGAAATTGTAGATTGAGCAGAAGAGGGGGACATTTTTTTATTTTTTTATTGAATAGAAGAGGGCGACATTTAATATGTGACCTTTCAACTATAATTAATATCAAAGGTATATTTGGTCAAACTATTTGCAATTACTCTTCATTTTTTAGAAATAATAACAAAAGAAAGAGATTCAAAATTTCACAAAAAGACAAATAATTTTATCATTAAAAGTCAATCTTGAAAAAGAATTTTGAAATTGGGATGGTCAATAAGGGAGATGGGCCCATAATGGAGGACCCTAGCGGGGATAGAAGTAGGCCTGAGTGGGCCCCATAGTGGAGAATTTTAATATCCAATTGCAAAACACTTTTTATCCATAAAGTACTCAAAGGGACAAATTATGTGATGCCACATCAGCCCACCAATAAAACATGATTTAGTGCACCACTATCTGTCTCACCTTTTTTTGGGGCCTTTTTGGATACCTCAACAAAAACATGTTGATGTGGCATCATATTTGATGATGTGGCCCTAAAACGAAATATAGAAGCACATGAGTTGCCAAATAAACTGTTGCACAGAATTGGGAGTGATTTGAAATTTCCACGTAGGATTTTGAGAAACGCGAAGTTAGGGTGCTCCACTATGGGCCCCTCTCCCCTATCTTAAAATCCATCTTACAAATTATCTTCTTTCAACCCAACTCATAAGATTTTTCAAGAGCTACAATGAGTGTGCAAGCCTCCATTTTATTATTAGTGTCAATCCTCATAACAATAAAAAAATAAGTGAATTGAATCAATGCTATTCCACTCAACTCCTCCTATCACCCTAACACTCAGTATATCATGGGAAGAACCATCAATGTTAATTTTGAAAGAATCCAAAATAGGGGACAATTTACTTGTTTTATTTTCCTTGTTAGAAGATTGATTCTAGATGTACCACTATTGTCTTCAAAGATCCTCAAGGGAAAAAAACATTGAAAGAAGAGATGAATGGAACTCCTCATTAACACCACAAACAACACATTTAGAAGGACCATAAAAACTCTATTTTTTAATGTTAGAATTTAACTTATTCTACATTTGTCCATACACAATATTTGTACTTCCATATATATCATTATATGGTTATAGTTAATAATCTGCTTCTTTAAAATTAAGAAGCTGATTATTAAAACTTGATTTTGATAAGGCTTATGATAGAATTCGTTGGAGTTTTATTCTTAAAATGCTTCAATGGTTGGGCTTCGATCCTAAAATTTGTACTCATATTTAAATGTTGTTCCAAGATGCTAATTCTCGAATTATCGTCAATAATATGATGTTTGATTCATTTGTTTACAATGATCCATTCGCCGAGGATGTCCTTTAGCTCCTTATCTCTACGCTCTCATTCCTGATACTTTGGGTTATCTTCTTCAAAGTGTTGTTAATCAGCAACTCATAATAGGAGTTTCCATTCCTCACAATGTTGTTGTTATTAATTCTCATTATGTTGATGATAACTTATTTTTTTGTGAAATATTGAAAAGGATATTGCTAATCTGATAGAAATTTTGGAGCTTTATTGTGAAATTTCAGGCTCTAAATTGGCTCATAATAAAAAAATAAATTTAATGGTTCAAGTTGGGACTGTTCCCTAATGGATTCCCAAAGAATGGAAACAAATCAAACATGGAGAAATTATGAGGTATCTTGGAATTCCCTTCGGTATTGGGGTTTCTCTCTGTGATATGTGGAATTGGTTTCTTAATAGACTCAAGCAAAAACTCTTTAACTGGGGGCATTCCTTTCCTTGGCTAGTAAAATTCAGGTTGTTATCAATATTTTCCTTGCTATGCATGTATATTACTCTTCATGTTGGATGCCCTCTAAAAAAGGGCATGAGGACTTAGTCAAGATGATTCACAGATTTCTATGGTCCAAGTGGGATGGTAGCCCTGGTTATATATCCACATCATGGTCTCATTGTATCCAGCCGAAACATAAAGGAGGTTTGGGTCTCATTGATCCACAGACTCAAGGGATTTGTTTGGCTACCAAATGGATTATTAAAGTTGTCAAAGGGGATGAACCATGGAAGATTCTCATTCGATATTAGATTGTTCATGCTTCAATTAAAGCAAATGGCAACAAGCGGGCTGGTTAGACAAAATTATTCATCCTTCTTTTTTCTCCATCAAGGCTTCCCTCCCCCTTTAATCCATCTGGAAGGCTTGGCAATATGTTTGTCATTTCTTAAAGTGGAGGGGAGAAGATTCCCTTCAACTTGGTTTCAGCTTTTCCACTTCATCTATTTAGTGGAACAAACATATCATCTATCATGGTCAACCTCTTGCTTTAAGTTTCCCAAAGCATTCCTATCCTTTGTTCAAAAAAGGGGTTTGTAATGTTGGTGATTTATGGGACTTTCAGTCATTGTGTTGGTCTCCATGGAATGTGGTTAAAAATCAATTCTCTCTTAGCAACAAACATAAGGATTTCTTGATCTTTGTGCAGTCTTTGGTGCCATTGGAGCTCTCTATGAAACTTTGTATTCCAATCCATTGTAGTTTTTTTAAAGATTGGTCATGGTTATCTTCATATCCCTTTTTGTTCCTCCCTTTAAAAAATATATATTTGCAGCTACTTCCTAAGCTTGTCTTGAAGCCATGTTTGAATTCTAAATGGAAGTGTAGATTCAGTGAAAGATTTTGGTTAAAATTGTCTGCTCAAATTTGGAGGTCTAAAATTAATTCAGAAGCTCAGCTAATTTCCTGGAAGATACTACACTTTAAACTGCCTGTTGGGGACAAGTTATTAAAATGTATTATGATCTAGCCAACTAACTGTCCTTTTTGTCACAGACATGAAAATATGAAGCATATTTTTTGGAACTGCCAAGTGGCTAAAAAGCTTTGGAATGTCGTATTTAATGTTTTTTTCCACTATTTTTACTCACAAGCAGGAAAAAAGCTCTTCTTGGAGCTGGTCTTTATGATTTAATAGAATTGTTAATGGTGTGAGACATATTATTTTGCTACATATATGGAGAAATAGATGCAAAGCTATTTTTACTATCAATAATGATCATCAGGAAATTATGTTCTTACAATTTTACTCTGATATAATTTTTTGTCTTGCTGACATGTTTCCTATGCTTCAGAATGAGGTTTTAAAGAAGCCCAATTTGAGTTTTCAGATTCATCAAATCAAGTTGCCATTTGATCAATTGTTGAGCAAAAAGGATATTCTTATCGGGCAAGGTTTAAGGACTTTTTTCTCAGGTTGTATAGTGCTGCTTTTTTTTTATCTATCTTTCAACCTTTAGTGAATATCTTATGCTCCTGCTATGTACTTTGGGTTTGAACTAGAGCTATTGATGAGAAAGAGTTAGTGTTGTTTTGTATCTTTTCAACCTATAGTGTCTTCATTTGTTGCTGCTATGTACTTCAAGTTTGAATTGGAGCTATTTTTGTGGGTACAACTTGTTGTATTGGACTTTGTATAATTTCTCTCTGTAGTTTGTTTAACTACTCTTTATAATTTTTTATTACATTTCCTCAATATATAAAAAAAATTAAGATCTAATCTACCCACCAACCAGAAGTTGGCTTAACGAATAGTTTCTTACCTTATTGACAAGGGTGCTAAAAACTTAGTGTTTTCAATGTTGTTTCAATGCCACATAGCCTAATTCAATGACCCCCCAAAAAGAAATATTCTTAAATCTAAAAATTCTTTAAACATATATTTTGGATTACGAACATAATGAATATCCAAACTAACACCAACCCTATTACATAACATTACTGCATGTTAATTCTAACACACACATATAGCTAGATTCTAATAGTTGTATCAATTATGTTATCTTCATAAGCCCTTGGTGGCCTCCTCCATCTCCTCAAAGCACTCGGTAAAACACTTGGCCAATGAATGAGTATTTACATAACCTTTGGTGCCAATCACTTCCAACCCCACACTTCCCATGTAGCTCACTACTGTCAAAAGAAGCATCTGCAAAACCGAATTTAATTTTTACATCAAATAACATCCTTCCAAGAGAATGGATTTTAGCATTATGTGAAAGGTGAAGCTTCAAGTAGCAAAATATTCTTACATCAAAAGCCTATGATAGATAGTCAGATTATATTCATAAGCACAAAATGTTGCAGACAATCATACTACAGGCTTTTGGGTAACATTTTTCTTCTCAGGCCACTAAATTGCTTATCTGAGGAACCCCAAGAAACAAAGTTTAGCTACATTATCTATTCGTAACATGAAAGATGGAACTTCAAGTGGAAGAATTTTTAAGTTACCACATTACATTAAAAATATGAGATAGATATTTACTGTTCCTGCCCAAAAACCCTAATATGGGACTAAATTGCTCAACCTGGCGTATGAGTCCTAGTGTGCATTAAATTTAGTATTTCCACCATTTCAGGTCTTCATTCAAGCTACTACAGGTTTGGAGGTGCACCTTTTTGACTTCTCAGTTTGTTATTCTATTTTGCATTCATTTCTAGGTCATTTATTATAGTCTTGCATATTAAGTTTCATAATTAGGTTTTGCATGTTACTTGTCTTTCTAAGCCCTAACTTGAGGGTGCTGTCATAATAGTGGTTTACAATTCCTAAGAGGAACGAATTTTAGCTGAAATCACATATTTTTAGAAAATATAATGATTTAATCCTTAAAAATTTCCATTTTAAGGATTCCAATTGAAGAGGGTTTGATCAAATCACCTAAGATCAAACCCCCTTGGATAGAACCTCACTAGTTTTAAACCATACCTATAAATGCATCTCCTTTACACCTATCAAAATGCTAATAAAAAATCACTTTTGATTTAGATTTTGGGGGATCAAATGAATTAATTTAAAATTTATTTCAAATGATTATGGTATTCCTCAGAACAAGTTATCCAATGAATATAATTTTAATATGTTTTGGTTTTGTTATGTATTTGTTTTTTAAGTTTTATTAAACATAGGTTTTTCATCGAAAATGAATTTCTTTTGTTCTTCACATGTGGAAAAATAGAAGATTATCAAAAAAAAAATTGAAAATATGAGTGCACTAGATATTGAAGTCCTTGATCCAAAATAAATAAATAAATTAAATTTTGACATATACAAAAGATTCATTATTACTGATCCGTGTGTGTCTGAATTGAATTAGTTTGACTTTGAAACTTGATTAAAGAAAAAATATTCAATAGAAAACTATCTAACCAAGTGGAAGCACTAGATATCAGAGTTACAAATCTAAATTTGAAAGAATTAGAATTTTATCCTTCATGGAAAAAAAGTTATACGTTATATGGTGTGCGTCACTTTTTAAAAATGTTGTTTTCTGAAAAAAATCTATTTTTATGGGAGATGGAAAAAGAAGTGCAATTTGATTCAAATTTTTTTGAAAAAATACTTTTAGAATCTACAGAAAAAGTTTGATGAGACTCTAGTTTGCACCATCTTCAAATTCCTCACACTTTAGCCGCTATAGGTGCCCGAATGTGAAGATTTAGTTAAAAATAATAATTTCAGTGTCCAGTTTGGTCAAAAATTGTAAACCACTATTATGGGATCACCCTTGATGGTGAACCCCTTTTTAGCCTTTGATCATACCTTGAGACAACCTTTAGTAGATCTCTTTCCTTCATTCCATCTTTGGATTGAGATCTCTAGGGTTTTCTTGATTGAAACTAAGTGAAATAGGTCTAGTGTTCCATCTCCCAAAAGATAAAGCCCCCTTGTTTCCTTGTTTTCACCAAATTTATTATTGTCCATTTATATGATAATCCAAACTACTATGTTGTAGGGAGAGATAGGTATCAATTACAAGCTTAGACCAATTATTGGCAATAAGGATTGCAACTCCTCCTTTTCCCTTGCCATGATTGGTATAAAAGTGGGATGCATCTTTCCAAAGAAATTTGAGATTATTTTCAAGTGTGAATTTGACTACTTTCACCTCTTGGAGGAGAACATCTTTATTTTTTGTGAAATTTAAATATCTTCTAACAATTTATTTTTTGTCAAGGGATTCAAGTCCCCTAACATTCCAACTTGAAAAAATAAAGAGTATCAACCTCTATGGTTTGAGGCTCCTTTATATTATTCCTAAAGCTATCAAATCATTTATGTATACTTTCTTCTTTAATTCTATTTTTCCTTTTAGGGTATGAATCTCTTTCAAGTTTCCTATACTACCTCTTTCTTTACATTTTATTTTTAATCCCTTCTAGTTGCATAGAAAGGTTATTGGATTCCTTGTGATCACTATTTTGCATTAGGGAGAGCAGCCTCTTATTCTCTAGGTAAATTCTTTGTTTTGCAACATTATCAAAAGTGATGTGGATAAAATCACCATATGGGCCTCTCCCTTAGAGCAGAAGTTGTTTTCCAATACCATAGAGTTGTTTAGCTTTTCCTTGTCTAATATTATTCCTTGATCAATTGTAGCCTCTTAATTAGGAAGTTAGTGTTAAACAAGGAAAAGTTAGACTTCTTGTTACCATTTTATTCATTGCATCTATTAGGTTCCAAACCATATCCAACCTCTTTCATTCAAGAGTTTTTTGGTTCTTGATGATCTTTATCTAGAGATAATCTTAATACTTCTTTTTGCCCAAATAAATATGTAGGAATTACCACATTTATGACTAGACTTAAATAAACTCTCTATATTGTTTATATTTACTTCATCTACTATCAAGTTCTTTTTTCCAATAGTATTACTAATATGAGAGGAGCTTTCTATGATATTATCATTTTCAAGTTCAAATATTTATTTTCCTGAGCTTGTAATAAATTTTATAGACCTTAGATTTTATTCCAAATTGAATTCATTTTGCAGTTCATCCTTACTAAAGGAGACATATTTCTTACTATTTTCCACAATTTCCTTTTGTTTAATTTTTTCTAATACCAATTCTTGGGGATTTTTTTGGTGCCCCTAAAAACATATTAGTACATTTGTTGTTTCCATTCTTGTGGATTCTAGTGGGGAATCAAGAAATGTGAGGGCGCTTTATCTCCATTTTTTGGAAATCTTTAGGTGATTAATTTGAGTTATGTTTTCTCCATTATATGTTTTTTATGGAGTAGACCAACTCCTACTACAAGAGTACCCAATTCCTCTATTCTACTTTTACTATCAACACTGAGCTTATTAAATTTAGGGCCATTATTTCCTAGAAGTTCTATGACTTCTTAAACATCAAGACCATTATTTTTTCTACATCAAGCCTTTCCCTCAAGTTAGGGTTTGAAGATTTATGGATATTTTTTTGGTTACCCATTTTTCCATTTAGGATAGGGAAATTTATTTTGACATGTCCCTCTTTTTTATAGATGAAACGAGCATTTAATCCACCCAAAATCTCCATTTTCAACTTATCTTTCTTGTAGAATCAATTACAATCTCATTTGAAATGTCAATTCTTGGTTCTAATGCTACCAATAGTCTAGCATCCATGTTTATCAAAGTCGACTAGTTTCTACTATTCTCATAACCTTTCCCAATGGGGCTATTAATTGGGGAAAAAACACCCAAATTTGGGGAGGCACATCTTTAATCGTAACCCATCTTAGGTAGGAAAGTGCCAAAACTTCTTCATTTAGGGTATTCGGGGACCAGGGCACTACCCTGAAGATGGAGTTCCCAATATTTCAAAATTGTTTCCCTACCACTTTCTCTTGCATTGAATAATCTCTAAAAAGCTATGAACCATACCTATTTGAAACATCCTACAAAATTTAATTGAATCCCGAATTTCTTAAACCAAACATTACTGAAACACTCATTAAGAATTTCCTTGCCAAACTTCTATTTTAGTCTAAGGCTGCCAAAAAGATTGCTACAATACCTAATCTGCATTCTTCTTTTCCAATAGCCTCTACCATATCTAGGTTAGGGGCAAGAAATAAATTATTAGTGCAAGGAGGGTACTCACCAATTCCTCTATCGAATTCCTAGCATTCAATTTCCTCACCATCTCCACACCTAACAAACTTTGTTGAATCTAGGGGACTTGAATGATCCACACTAACTACTATGTCTTTGAATGAGTGCTTATACTCTTCATAGTTATTTTTTTTGGAGTTAATTAGGCCTCAATTCATTTCAAACCTATTGGGTGAATAGCTCACTACCAACACATCACTTTTTATTAAAGCCTAGTACCTTCACCCCTTCTATGCTATAACATTTAGGGTCTTTTAGATACGAAGAGAGTGAAGAACCAAAGTTAGACAACAATTTATGGATATAAACATGCATGAAGTAAATGTGAAAACAAAATGAACAAGAGGAAAAAATTCAAGGTAAGGGTACATGTGGTTTGGAAGGAAAACCCAATCCTAGTTAGTATTTCTTTAAACGCCATGTTTCCCTCCTTCAACCACTTGCAAAACCTTCCATCTTATACCATATTAAAAAGACAATGTGAAGAATTACTAGAGGCTCCAACACACCATTCTTTAAAATTTAAAAAATACTTAGCATACTTCAACACCATTAATGTTATGGAGCTATACCGCTAGTGATCTCCTTGTTGCAATACTTGAGCCACCAAATAGAAAATAATCCCTTCCTGGTTGTGGCAACTATTTGAATTGCTCATCAAAACCACATCTCATTTAGAAAGAAATATCAAACTCCCCACATCTTCTCAACCTCCACCATATCCTTTACCTTTCAAGACTTTATATCATCTTTATTATTTCCCCATAGATCCTCATGCACCTATGTTCAAAAAGCAATTATCATATCAAAAAGTGGAGCGGGCTAACATTCCTTTAAATCAATGCTTGTTTGCAATAACCTTATTGATCAAGTTTGTTAAGGTATCTGCTTGTGTCAACAAATCACAAGGATCTTTTGACGATGATTTATGGCTTCCAATCTCACCACTATTGATAAAAATGTCTTCGGATTATATAAGAAACACAAATATTTGGACTGTGCTTTGACCTTTCAAAATTTAATATAATAAAAATGTTTTAAAATTACAACATCTCACACATGTATCTATGTTTAAATCAATTTTTAAATTCTAATATAATATTCTAACATCTTATATAATACAACTTAAAAAATAAAAATAAAAAGACAAGAAATTTATAACAATAAAATATTTAAACATATTATTGTGTATATATATTATCATTTTGTAAGGAGAGTTGCCATCAGCTACTAGATTTCACCATCAACTCCCAAGCTTGAAGAAGAGATTTTTAAACTATAAAAATAACAATGTTTTCTACCTTACATATGAGATGTAAAAGATAATATTTTCCCTATTGCTGCTAATTCCGCTGGTTCACCATATAAACTTTAGTAATAATCTGAATCCCCACCAAGTTTTGATATAATTATTCTGATATGAAGCATGCACCATAAATGAAGCAACCAAACTTTTGTAATTAATACTGTTCAATTATTTTCACATTGAATGTGAAATGAGGTCAAATTGTATATATTTTCATTAGAAAGAATTTAACTTATTCTAAAATCATCCATACAAGATACTTGACAATAGAATTGAACAAATCTTAACATTAGATCTAATCTGCCTACCAACAAGCCACTAGCTTAACGAATAGTTTCTTTCCTTATTGAGAGGGGCGATATATACATAGTTTTTTCAATGCCACATAGCCCGATTCGATGCCCCACAATTTTTTCATAAACCATACATTTTATGCAGAATGAATTTCTAAACTAATACCTACTCTATTAGATAACATTACCCTGTATTAATTCTAACACACATATATAGCTAGAGTCTAACATTTATATCAATTAGGTTATCTTCATAAGCCCTTGGTGGCCGCCTTCATCTCCTCAACGCACTCGGTAAAACACTTGGCCAGAGTATCAGAATTAACATAACCTTTGGTGCCAATCACTTCCAATCTAACGCTTCCCATGTAGCTCACTACCGTCAAAAGAAGTGTCTGCAAAACTAACAATTTGTTACACCAAATAACATCCTTCCAAGAAAAAAGAGTTTAGGTTTTTAAGCTACCATATTACATTAAAAGGTGATAGATATTCCTACATCCAGTTTCAGTTCACATTCCATTCATACTCACGATAAAGATAAGTAAACATCTGTGATAGGATTCCAGTTCTCAGTTACTTGCCTGAGGAATCCCTGATACCGAGAAAGAGATGCTCTTAACCGGCATTTGATTGATTGCTATCTTATCCGTTGGGCCAATCAAATTCGATATTACTAGTGTTGTGTTTGCCAGAGTTTTATACATAGCAGTAGCAGATGCCTGCAATACTTAACAGTACAAGCTTTAATTCCAAACTAATACTTCATACCATATAAAAGTAATGAAATCGCACTCGGCATAAATAACATACCTGTCGGCCTAGATAACCCACTAGTCTTGCAGTAAGGAAGACTTCAAGTGACATTTTCTTCTTATCCATGGTTTGTTTTGCTCTTCGTACGAAGTCTAGTGGACTATCTGCATTAGCTACAGGGAAGGCGATATGTACCATCCCAAAGGGGTTCCCCATGGTGATTGACTGTTAAGTTTCAGCAGATCTTTTATATCCTGTAAAAATTCACAATAAAATTTCGGTATTTTGTACTGACAAGAAATGAAGGGAGCTCTATAATTCACCATAGATGTTAAAAGTAATATCATGCTTAAAAAACCTTTGTACACATTTATCATTGAAAGGTAGAGACAGATTGTGTAATACATTCAATCTCGATATTGCTCTTGTGTTTACGGCTACAATCCCTGTTACTTTTGCCTTCTCCATTTCCTTCCTTGCTTCTGCCATTTCTCCTGCAGAAATACAGATAATTACTCATCATCCATTAATGAAGATAATATTTGATTACTAATAATAAGTTGAAATTATGGTTGAAATCAAGGGGTCTTCATTCTGCTGATGATGTCGAATGGTTCTGAATAAGTTCATCAGAGATCAACAGATTAGGTCAAGATCTGTCCCTAACAACTTTAGTAGAATGATACCCCTCAGACTTTGACTCAGTCAAAAAAAGTTTCAAACCTAGTACTCCCATATTGAATAGCAAAAACAATTCTGAACTTGATATCAAACCCTAAAAAAAATCACAATTGAAATTATGAATATTCATTGTCTGGGGTCGTACCTTGAGATAGAGTTATTTGTAGGTATCGCTGAAAACCACAGAATATTACACCCATAACCACATCATTTACCGTCTGCACAAGTATTTTACCAAAATAAGCTAGACAAAATGAAAAGTTAGAAATAATAAAAACTCGACATCGAGATATAAAATGAGAGTGAGATGAAAAATTTACGCCTCCGACATAATTCTTTATTTTTTTGACATCTTCCATCAGGAAGGTGGTAGAGGACAAGACTTTGGGCAGCATCTCAACGCCAGGAGGTCCTCGAATGGGCAGCTTGCTATCATCCATCCATATAACTCTTAGGAAGCTGCTAATGAAATCAGAAACACTGTACCACATCACAAGCACAAGCACAAATAGCCTCTGAAATATGTAGTACATAAATTCAGTGGAAACCCATGAATCATATGGAATAGCTCTGTGAGATGGAGATTTAAGTGAAGGAAAGGTAACAGGGAGATTAGGATTATCTGCTCTGGTGACACAACAAAGTAGTAAGGACATGAGGGAAGTACCATCCCCTAAGGAGTGGTGCATGTTTATAATCATAGTGGCTTTCGCCTTGCTTGTATTGTAGTTTAGAAAGTGGAACGCCCACAAAGGCCTGCACTTGGGAAGAGGGGTTAGATGTATATTACCAATATAATCATTCACTATTTCATCATATTCATTTTGATCCTGAAGAAATTCTGGAACAAATACATGATCCTCCACATTCACTTCAGTTTTCATCCAATGCAGCTCTCCATGTCTATCTTGGATCTACCATTAAACAAAACATGAAATTTTTAATTAAATAAAATACAATAATAATTTAATTATTACTTCAATTATTTTAACTATTTTATCTGGTTTGCAAAACTCCAATCTTAAATTATTTAGATATCTATCATATTTAAGCCATATCCACAAGTTATAATGGATAACATCAAAACTATCCACAATTAATAAAGTTTGAGCTGATAAAATACATCGCTGAATTTTAATACAGTGCATAGAAATGTTTTGTAACAGCACAAGAAACAGCTGCATACCATCGTGGAACAAAAACGGGGGTGCCGTGGCAAAAGAACATTCTCTATGAATTGCTTCAAGCTACAGATATCGATGGGTTCTTCCAGCTCAAATATCGCCTGAACGCCTGGTGAAAACAACGAAGTACAGAGCGTCTGACTGGTGGGACTAACCACCTCGCAGCCATTAATGTCTGCCAAAGACGTTTCCAGACTGAGCTCCATGAAACAAAACCCTCTAACCCCAAGTCGATCAAATTCCAAGCTTGTGAAGGTCAGAACAAACGTAGCTTAGAGATATATATTCTCGGCTGTTCGTCTCTACCATCTGCATTAAATTTTATTGCTGAAAGTTACATCTACCACATACTATTAGCCATGAAAGTTTCACAGTATGATGTCATTTGATTATCTTTTAGGCATTGTAGGGAACCATGTGAAGATAAACTGCATTAGGCATGGTGAAAAGCCGCGTGGAGATGTTTTATAAATACTTCGAATCCGTCATAATTGTGAAGGCCATAAATACAGTTAGCTATAGATACATAGCCTGCACTGATCATACGGCGTTCCATCTGCTTTAAATATTAGCATTGAAAGTTTCTCGTACCAGATTTTAAATTACTCTTCTTTCTTTAAATATCGGTTAATACTAGACACCTACTTTCTGGCGATTACAGTTATGAAATGTCCCATTGTGATCGATATAGTGATATCCGTCTCACGAAATTTGCAAGCAGGTCGATATCTGCATGTGCTCAGTGCCTTTTTAAAGATTACAAATAAATAAATAGCAGTTCAATAAGAAGATTCTGAAAGGAAAACTACATCGAACACCAACTTACAAAGTATATCAAATTAAAAACCCATCTAACATCTTACAATCAGCAGTGCTCGGTATTTTTTTTTTAATTGAATAAAGTTGAAAGAAAGATTACAAATAAATAAATAGTGGTCCAACAAAAAGATTCTGAAGGAAAGGAAAACTACATCTAACAGCAATTTACAAAGTACACCAACTTGAAAATCCAACTATCACGTTACAATCAGCATGTGCTCGGTACTTTTTTTTTATTGAACAAAGTTGAAAAAAAGATTACAAATAAATAAATAGTCGTCCAATAAGAAGAGTGTGAAGGAAAGAAAAACTACAACAGCTATCATCTTACAATTGGCATGTCCTTTGTACTTTTGTGACAATGCAATGTCCTACTCAACTTCTAAGTGATTTTAAGATTATTTTACTAAATTGAGAAGTATTTGCATTGATAAAAAATTGATTACTAATAAACATGTATATGAACCTAACAGCTTCATTAAGGAGATTAATTTCTTTTCTTTTTTTTAAGTTCTTGGACGGTTTAGTTATAGCCTATTCTAAGGATTATCAATGACTAGATGACAATAATTTTGTATTAAAGGTATCACATTTTCACAATTTATAATTGTTGATAAATATTGTTTTTAGATTCGACTATGTTGGATATTTTCCATGGACATTTCACCATGAAGATAATAAAGAGCTAGAGGAGAAGAAATCAAACTCTTTTTTTTGTGTGTGTTCTTTCATTTTAACACTTTTTATTTTCTTTTGAATCAAAGCAATTACAAGAATGAAAACAATAATAGATAGCTAAAAGGAAGAATTATACAACCAAAAATAACTCAACCACAAGAATAAGAGGAGAGATACAATTGACCATTGAAATAATCTCACAAGCCTCTAGAGAGGCTCAAGCACCTAGTCTGCCAACTTTGTTGAAATATATTTCAAATAATTTGAAATAAATTTACAATAACTTGTCACATCAATTATTTGTATAGAAGAATAGTTTTCTTCATCCACAAGTTGAGTGAGAAATAGGTAATTGTTCTAGTATAATATAATAATATTTTAAAAAAATAAAAATTAAATTATTAAAAAAAATATAAATAGAAGCACTCCATAGAAAACTCTCCTACATAAATAATTTAGGGCAGATTTATTAATTAATTATTATGAATAAATCTCTCCAAGATTATAGGTTGGGATAAATAAAGTAATTAAATGAATTAATAAATGTGTCTTGAAATTAATTAATTAAATAAAAGTACTTAACTTTATATGAAATGTTGGTTTGATTGTTATAGAGATTCTTATCTTAGTGACAAGGTGACTAAAACTTCAAATTTTCAATGTTTCATAATCTAATTAATTTATTACGTCCAAGGTGTTCCCTCGATGAGGTTTTCCAAGCCTATTTTGTCTGTCAATGGTCTCAAATTTGGGAGAGGGCATGCAAGACGATTTGCTTAATCCTCATCATTGGATATCCTCAATGTTCATCTCTTATCCTCTAAACTTGAACACTAATAATTGCTCATCTACTTCTTCCCTCCTGCGCTGAGATATTCTACAATTGCTCGATCACCCCCTGATTTGGCTGTCCCAACTTCCTTATGTCAATCCATAGGTGGATGATAGTTATGAGGCATTCAATCTCATCTAATCTACGTACGATTCTTTCATCGTCACATTCATGTGTATCAGATATTTTCTTCATACTCTATCTATTCTTTAGCATGGCATTTTCTCTCACCGTCCTTGAAATCAGACGACAAGATGAAGAGTTGAATTGTTTATCTAAAACTATTTATTGCCTTTCACGGTGTTCCTAATTTGTTGGCGTGGCTGCCATTGGAATCACCTACTTAGCTCTTCCACTGAAGAAGGTATTTATCTATCTCTAAATTTTCTTGGAAATTTATAAATGACAAATCCATTTTGTGCATATCATGTAATCATTGTTGACCAGCAGATGACATCTGTTTGAGGCATCTTCAATTTAGTTTAAC
Source organism: Sequoia sempervirens (assembly GCA_007258455.2). Taxonomy (NCBI): domain Eukaryota; kingdom Viridiplantae; phylum Streptophyta; class Pinopsida; order Cupressales; family Cupressaceae; genus Sequoia; species Sequoia sempervirens. The sequence continues at coordinate 308,269,087 of VDFB02000015.1, forward strand.
ATATAATAAAATTAACCATCCTAGGAAAAAATTAGAACACGCCAACATTTTAATGCAGACAACAAATAGCTCAAAACAAAAATATTGTAATGATAGTTATTACCCTGTGTCATATCTTTGAAAACAAAAAAGTAGATTTAGACAACTAAATAGGGGAAATCATCCTGACCAGTTTCTTACCAGTATCCTTATCAGAGCTTTTTAAATCTGATTAAGTTCCTCTATCCTTTATGCTCCATACTGTTACATTCTTTAATGGATGTCCATACTATTCCAAAGCTCCCATTTTGGCATGGGTAGGGAGGATGCTAGCAAAGGTTGCGGTATGTGGCTTTAAACCTAACAATTGCAATTGCTTGGTAATTTCTCAAGCCTTTTCAACAAATCCATTTTGTGGATATCCAAGACATCTCTTCAAGGGACCTTGTCAAACACTTCCAAAGACAAAAGAGGGCTATTTAGAAATAGTTGCTCCCTAATTCATGGGTGCCTTATCTTTCTCCTGCCAAAGAGAACTCTTGGTTTTTATTTCACCCATAGTCCTTACCAAGTAAGCCTTCACAACTAAGTCCACCAAGGGTTTGTGATTTTTTGGATATAAATCTATGGTGTCAATATAAACAAGTGCTAATTTAGTGCCTCCAGAGTCTATCTCAAATCATTTTTTTCTAATCTCATGACTTTTAAGCTCTCATAGTCTGATAATTCCTTTCTTATTCATTCAACACATGCTTCAAGCTGTGCATTTTCTTCTTGCAAATCTCTAATACCCAACTCTACCATTGTGCAAGAAATTCATGTTCTTATAAAGAATGGAAAAGAAAAATGAAGTTAAAAGGTTTGTAGAAGCCCTCCAAATTTGAGTTATAACCCAACAACAAGAATTAAAATAGATCACCTGTAACCACATTTTTTATATATGTCTACATTGACAGTTGTAACTACAACATATATGCAAAATTTTATGTATCTTTTATGCTTTGATGGATGTCCATACCCTGTTCCATTTGATTTTTGATGTTTTCATTTACTAAACATTGCACAACACTGTCGAGGCGGAGAGAGGTAATGATTACAGGATATGTACAAAATGGATTTGTTGAAAAGGCTTTAGAAATTTTCAAGTAAATGTAATCAATAGGTGTACAACCAAATTCCAAAACCTTTGCCTATATCCTCCCTACCTGTGCTAAAATAGGAGCTTTGGAACAGGGTATGGACAACCATCAAAGCATCATAGAATGAGGATTTTTTCTAGATATTATAGTTGGAAATACTTTGGTAGAAATCTATGCAAAATGTTGAAGCATAAGAAAGGAACATAAACCATTTGACATAATGCCTCAAAGAGAGGTTATCTTATGGAAATCAAAGATTGTAGGATATGCACAAAATGGATTTTTTAAAAAATCTTTAGAAAAATTCTGGCAAATGCAATTGGTAGGTGTAAAGCTAGACTCCACAACTTTTTCCAGCATTCTTCTTGCTTGCCTATGCCAAATAGGAGCATTGGAACATGGTATGGAAATCCATCAAAGCATAAAGAAAAGAGGAATTTTATCAAATGTTGCAATTGTAGCTGCCCTGGTGGACATGTATGCAAAATGTGGAAGCATAGAAAAGGAACATAAACTGTTTGAAAAAATGCCCCAGAGAGATGTCATCTCATGGAATGCAATAATTTTAGGATATCCACAACATGGATTTTCCAAGGATGCTCTCAAAATTTGTAAATTAATGAAGCACTCTAGAACATATCCTAACATTGTAAGCTTTGCTAATGTTGACGCATCATTAATTCCATCTCCCACCATGAAATTCATGCCTTCCTGCCTTAGCTCTCCAATAAATCTCATCTTTTCTTCTAAGAGTAATTGGGAGTGAAATGATTGACAAAATGCATCAAACAAATGTTGCCTCATGACATCCTAGAATTGCACAATATGATTTTTTAAACAATGTAAAAAATGCAAATGGTAGGTGTAAAGCATACTACCTATGTGTGCAAAAATGAGAGCTTTGGAACAGTGTATGGACACTTAGCAAAGAAAAAATTGCAACTTTTTATAGCTAGAGGTTACCTTATTCCCTTTTCTTATTTTTTATAAGCTTATGTTCACTTATTTCTTTACATGTGTAGTTTTAGAATTTTTTTAGTAGTTTTAACAAAATTAATATTTTTTATTTAATTATTATATATTACATTTTATATAATGTAAATTTATTTTTTAAATAAAATTATAATTATATAAGTTTAGAATTAAGTTTCATATATTTATTTTAAAATTGTATTATTTATTGTATATAATTAATATTATAATTATATTTATTATTTACTTTAATCTAATATATATATTAAATTAGGATATTATTTTTAAAAAATATATTTATTTTATATAATTATATTAATTATTTACTTTAATCTACTATATATATATATAAAATTATGCCATTATTTTAAATTAATCTATAATTATTTAGTTATTATATTCAATATATTCTATAATAGCATATATATAACTATATATTTATTTTCAAGTAATTATTATTTTAAGTATTTTGAATAAACTAGTATTATTTTATATTATATAGTATATTATTTTATTAAATCTATATAATTATATATTTATTTTAAAGTAATTAGTATTATAATTATAATCATAATTTTATGTTATGTAACATATATTATTTAATTTAATTTAATATATTAAATTAGGATCTACTCTAAAATTAATCTATAAAAAGTTAGTATAGTGACAAAAAAGGTATCTCTTTTGCTTACTTAAGTTGGGAATGATTAATATTAGAATGAACCTAATGTTGCCTTGATTTAGTGTTGTAATGTGTTTCAAACATTCACATTAAGTTTATTGCCCTTTTAAACTAAATAGACCTAATTGTGCCTTATTTAGGGTGTTTCAAAGTATATTTTTACACTTTGACACTAATCTATGGCTTTATTAATTAATTGGGATTATTTATACCTTATTTGGTCCTATTTTGCATCCACAAGCTTTATTTAATGCATTTTTTTGAGTATAATCTTGACATTTATTAAATGACCAATCATATTTTCATGTTTTTGGGTTGTGTGTATCAGATCTAGTGATATGGGACTCATATGCCACCTTGGGCATGCGGGTCTCACCTAGGTTTCAGGGCCTGATCCTAAATATTTGTAATATGCCAAACGTTCATTGCAATACATTTCCTAAGTTTTACTATGCAAGTAAATAGAAACTATGTAACAAGTCATTGCAATAAAAAATTTCCTTTGTTTTATTAAAATATATGAACCAAGATGCTATACAACATATAATAAAGATTTTCATTTCGTTACAATACACAAAGCACATTTTTCCAAGAAAGCACAAAAGTACATACATAGCTCCAACAAGCTTCATAACATAAGATATAGATGGTCTAGGAATCTTCCTTTCAAAACCTTGGTCCTCTTTCGCTTGTTGAGGAGGAAAAGCATCACTCAAGCACTTTTCTGCCAACCATAGACTCATATGTTGTCCCCCACACATCTATCAATGATAGATGGCCCTTTCCTTTGACGAAGGTATTGGTTGGGTAACCCCATACGATGTATACCACTCTCAGCTTAGTGTCGTATTGAACATGACTAGGATTTATAACCTACACTAGGTACCCTTCATGCATTTAAGTAGACATAGTGAGTTGGTAGTGGAATCTCAGCTTACACACTATTCCTAGTGGAGTCATCAGACATCTCCACTACTTTGTCCAAAGTGTTCTCATTCAGTATAATCAAGTGATGGTCTACCATTCACTACACTATGGCAAGCTCGTTTTGACTTAAGGCCATTATATCTATACCTAGACAATCCCTCTCCATGGGAAAGCTATTCCCTGGGATAACCTAACTTCCAAAAAAAATCTAGGGTAACACAACTCAATAAGCAAAGTACAAGTTACCTCCACTGGACATCATTCCCAGGAGTAACCTACTAGCCATCTAGCATAAATAACTTTCTAGTATTGAGCATACCCTAAACTTGTCTATTTTTAATCATAGCTAGTATATTAACCATACCTATGGAAAAATATCCTCTTTCCTATGACTACATATGTCTAGTATAATAATACCCAAGACAAATAGTCTCTCCTATCATGGAGTACTTACAAATAGTGCACAAAAAGTATATATTTTCTACTTTTCTTTCAAAGTAACATTACTTTTCTCTAAATGCAAGTATCAACAAGACTAGATCATTTAATCAAGGAACAACTCATTCAGAAATAGAATAAAAAAAGTAGAATATTCTCATGCCTGTTAAATAGCTTCCCAATTCAACTAGTTGTAGTCACAACACTTTAGAACAACAACTCTTTTCAACAAAGACTCACTACTTATTTCTCAAGTTGGAAATTACTCTTTCTCAAAAGATAACTATAACTGACTTAAATCTCAAGACTCTCTTTCATTAATTGGACATAATATTGCTGATAATAAAGCACACTAATTTTTACATTAGTTGTACAAAAATAACACATAAAAGAGTGAGAATAAGGCATCCCAAGTAATGAACTCCTTGCTGCTATTTATACAAAAAACAAGCAATTGTTCTACCTACAATCTAGGCATGAAAATGATAGCTTCAAACATGCAAAGCAACACCACTATCACATCTTACAAAGTCGACAAAGAGTAAAAGAATACTTAGCTTGAATACCAATAGATTGGCCCAATTCATGACAACAATTTCAAGAATAAATCAACTTCCATGTGACAAAATGTAAATGTAGACTTCTATGATAAGCAGACACAAAGGTGGTGTGATTTAACTATGAAGAGAAATGATCAATAACCAAAGCTTGTCACCCCAATTTGTAACAACTTATTCCATGCTGAGTGTAAACTTATTAACTCATTTGATTTTGATAGTTAGCGATTGTTTGGAGCATTCAATAGTTGTTTAATGGTCACAAAAAATAGATGTTTGTTGTTTAAACAAATCCAAGAAGAATTAAGGCGTCAAATTCTTCAATATCGACTTAAATGATAAAGAAGATTGCAAATTAAAGAGTGACAACAAAGACGTATAATTTGGCTTATGAATATAGTCATATTCATTTCCAAGTTTCAGCTATTTAGTCACCCAAGATTATTGACTATCAAGCCAACGTATTAAGCATAATAATCGATTTCCATTTATTGTTTGAAATAGTCAATTTTGAAGTAAATGATGTTTAAATGAAATCACCACATATATAAATATATACACTTGTATATATATATTAAACGCAACACACACACAGACACACACACACATATATATATATACGTATACGTGTATATATGTATATGTTAATGTGTATAATATATTAACATAAAGCAATAAAGCATGCATATATAATTGATATACAAAAGAGTATATCAACTTAGCAATCATATTTCCATATTATCATATCGATTGTGTATTCATACATATATATATATATTTATATTAAATATATATGCCACTATATACATATATGTGCATGTGTACTTGTGTCTATACATTCACATGGGCATATCCATTTTCTACCATATGCATGTATGGATACACGTATACATATGGATATATGTACATATGCATTCTATATATACACACATTCGATTCATTCACCAAATTAATAAACAATTACCATGGTGTTGATATGGAACTACGAGTGATATGCCTATACATATACACATGCATGGGGGTTGTTCCATCATATAGTTTTGTGGGAATAAGTAACTCGTGCATGAGCGTGCATAGGTATTTCTACCAATGTAACCTCATGTATGCGTTCCTTGGTGTGTATAGTCTATCATCACCATGCAAGTGTGTATGCATACACATACCCTGTATGCTCCACATATCAATTCAAGCATGGTAACAAGAAGGAAATCATAAGCTCACATAGATAAACTTATTTCATGCATGCAATCACTAGTAAACTAAACTCTTATTGATGCAGACATAACATATAAGGATGACTTATCAATATTCCACTTATTCACTTGACTCAATCAATCTACTTGTGGTGTGTGTAAGCTCAGATAGGTTTCAGTACTTGTTACCCAAACAAGACCTTCCGCTGAGTGATACTTCCCCTTTGCCTAGAGGAATTGAACATGTACCTACTATAAACAATGATTTTGGTTACCCAGGGTTTCTCTAACTCCTCTAGGTTTTTCACCTAGAAGGAGATAAATGGCCCCAAAATGCTAATGTCTACACTCCAAAATAATGTAAAAGGGATGCAATGTATCCAAATCTGATGTCTAAATATAAAAAAATGAAAAATAAATGATTTATTGATGCTAATCCTAAGAAATGCAAAGTGCTGGAAAACATAGTGATGTATGCAAAAACACCTAAGAATGCAAGTAAATGATAAAACAATTAAACAAAACTGGAGAGGTGCACCTGGAATATGGAATCTGATGCAAAGAGGCTCTAGAATCCTATAGAGTTGATTGGGACACTTACACCAAGTTGGACTACTTAGTCCAGTTTCAGGGAAAATCTGTCATAATGGGAATCTACCAAATGGGTATCCATAAATGTAAAATCAATTTTCAATCCTGGAAGTGGGACTAATTCACCATAGATGGAAAATTAGTCCACCTGAGGATTTCTGGAAATTCGAGATAGAATTCTTTAACTCTCGGTCTGCACTTGCTTTTTCTAACAGGTGTCTGATCCCGAATCTACAAAAAATGGGCTGAAAAGAGTCTCCAAGCTTCAATTAGGGTTATGTTGACTTTGATGGATTTTTGACCACTTTTTAACACCAAACTCTTTGAAAAATCTGCATGCAAGACCAAACCCTTTGTGTAGAAATCTGAAGATATGCAATGAAGTCCTCCAATGGATGACTTAATTATGCTTAGAGTGCTTGAATACTTGAATGAATGAATTACTTGAGTGGATTAATGCTTGAATGAATGGGGGTCTTAAAATGAGAGGAAAAACCCTAATTTATACTTGATTTTATAATAATTCTTGAAAATAACACATCACAGGCTGACCTCAAGAGTAAGAGAATAAAATCCCACCAAGAAATTAAAATTATTTTTATTTTTGTGCCCAATGG
>VDFB02000015.1:308276281-308373426 GCA_007258455.2 Sequoia sempervirens
CAATAGATGAGTGGTCCGCCATGATTTTCATGGTTGTGAAATGTGTTTAATGAAATAGGTTTATATTTTCTAATATGTATATACATAAAGCAAGAAAAAAAAAACCCACAACACAAAATACCAAACACCAGTACAAATTTGAAAGTCAAAAAATGTGAAAAAGAAAAATTCACTTCAAAAAATTCTCTATGTTCTTGGTAAATTTTCTAATGAAATAAACTATAGATATGAAAATAGCATTCAAACACCTTTCTGACGCCTATTCTTTTTCAAAAATCAGAGTTCATATGCAAAAGTAATACCCCCAAGAGTGCAAAAATAAGGCCTTACTTTTACTAGAAATAAATGCATAAAAATAGAAAAATAATGAGAAATCACCTACACGACTAGATCAGGCCTAAAACCAGCTTTTCAACAATATTTTATTTTTCAAAAACCAAGTTCATATGCAAAAGTTATGGCCAAAATACCAAAACTGCTCCAAAAGGGTTTGGGGATTAAGCCTGGAGGTTAGGATAGCCGCTAACATTAACCACTAGAATTAACCACTAGTTGTTAACCACTAGCAATTAACTAACAGCGATGCCTTGCATCACTGGTTTTTTAAATCATTTTTCTCGGATTGTGTGCCATACCAGGGTGTACGACCTAGAAATGGAAAAAAATTGCCTCCCCGAGTCACTATGTCTGATTTCAACAATTTGATAGTTAATTTTGGGGTTTTTGGGTGCCCTAAACGTGATGGTGAGGTTTGTTTGGGCTCAAAATGCTAAAAAAATTTAGGTACACTCTGGATCTAGAAACCTTCATAAACTTGAAACCCTCGCAGATTTGACGCCATGAATCCAAATTTGACGAAACAACTTAGGTTAATCCTGACTGATTCGAGCATTCTAGACGCAATGGTGAGGTCCAATTTGACTCAAGATGTACAAAAATGTCACTTTCAGGACAAGATCCCTCAAAAAATGAATAGGAATTGGTAGATCTGAAGATCTTATACCATGTCGAAGTTGAGAAATACAACCTCACAGAACCCAATGAACACCTACAAGCAAATAACCTATCACATAGAAGAGATAACAAAACACAACAATGGTGCTCTATTTTCCATGAATAAAAAATGCATTAAAAAAAGAATTGAATAATTAAAAAGAGATCAATCCTTATGAAAGGAGATCAAAACCCTAAAGGTGAGTAATTAATTATTAATGGGCCTAAGTTTAGCTTAAGTGAAAAATAAAGTAAAGGTGACTTAATTAATTAATCAACATGATTAAATTAATTAAGTAATTAACCTATTACTCTAACAAGCTCATAAGGGGTCTTAGTGTTATTAACCCTCATTCATACTCTATTAAGCAAGTAGATAATAGTGTGAATTGCTCCCTTTCAATACATATTAGGCAGTTCTACATCTTTCATCATTGCCCTAGCCATATCTTGCATAGTCCTGTTCTTCCTTTCCACTACCCCATTTTGCTGAGGGATCCTAGGAGAAGACAAATGTCTCCTAATACCATGACCTTCACAAAAACTTCAAATTCATTTGAAGTAAATTCACCTCCTCTATCTGGTCTTAAGCATTCAATCTTAGCATCCATTTCATTCTCAACTTTTTCTTTGAAAATATTAAACTTATCAAAATCTTTTGTTTTTTCTCTTAAAAATGTAACCCAAGTCATTCTAGACTAATCATCCACAAGCAACATAGAATACCTTTCATCATGTTGACTCTTTGTTCTTGTAGGTTTGTAAAGGTGAGTGTGAATCAACTCTAGTGGCATTGTATAAGAACACTCCTTGCTCTTGAAACCTGTCTTTGTCTACTCTCCCATTTGACACTCCTTGCATAATGTGTTTTTAGGCTTAGTCATCTTAGGTATATCTCTCACTACATAAGTAGATATGATCTTTGCCATATTGTCAAATTTTATGTGTCCCATCCACTTGTGCCACAACCAACACTCCTCGGATTGAGCCAATAAAAAAATTCTTCCACTTGCATCTTTTAGATGATAGACATTTACATTTGTCCTAGTGCCTTTTGCAACTAATCTTTTAGACCCTTCCTTCCTAATCTCACAACCTTTGGCATGAAAGGTAAGGTTATATCCTTTGTTGCATATTTGATTGACATTGAGGAGATTATGCTTCAAACCTTTGACATAGAGGACATTGTCAATCTTTTTCTTTCCATCAATGGGTACAACACCCTTTCCACAAATTTGTGTTTTCTCATCACCACCAAACTTGATAGTTCCACCATTCCACTTCTCAAGTTTGATGAACCTCTCCTTGTCACTAGTCATGTGGTTAGAGCAACCACAGTCAATCACTCAAGCATTTTCTTCTTCCTTTTTATGTAAGGTATTCCACAAAACCATTGATTTTTTGTTATCTTTGTCAGCCTACAAGGTACCAAACTTCTTACATTTTTCAATATTAGTCTTTGTCATAAAATTTTAGGGCCATGAAGAGGTTTTCACCATTTCAATTGTTATCCTCGTCTTATATAAGGAACAACTACTCTCCTTGAAATAAAGAATCCTTTTGAACTTCTCTCTTTTGTTTCTATCTTCTGATTATTTAAAAGGATATTTAGAGGCAAAATGAACGATTCTTCCAAATTGAAGTGCTTGAAAGGTAACTTACCTTTGTATTCACTTGTGCCTTTCTTCAATATTCTCACAAATTTTTCTTCTACCTCATCAAATTCAACATTTTGATAAGTAGCTTCATCTTCTACCTTCTTACTGATTTTGAATGCAACTTCCTTCTTTGGAGCATCTTTGTCAAGCTCTCTCATTTCAAAGGTTGTGATAGCACTAAACAATTGATCTATTCAAGAATAATAATCCAATTCCTTGGACTCCTCAATAAAAGATACCTTATGACTATAATATTTAGGGAGAGGTCTTGGAACCTTCTTCATAATCTCATCTTCTTTCACTTATCCACCAAGAGGTCTCTGATGCCAGTAACCACTTCATCCACCCAAAGCATATAACTAGAAATATATTCATCCTCTGTCACCTTCAAGATTTCAAATTTTCTCTTGAGGTTTTGAATCTTGACTTGCTTCACTTTACTATTTCCTTCATAAATGTTGCTAAACTTATCCCAAACATCCTTAGCAGAACTACAATTCATCACCTTCAAAAGTTCTAAATTAGCTAACCCATTCATGATAGCATTCTTTGCCTTGGAATTATTTTCATACAACCTAATCTTAGTTGGATATGTTGGAGGTGTAGTAGGAGTAGTGTAACCATCCTTGACAAATTACCAAACACCAAACCCAAGAGAGTTAAGATGGCCTTCCATTCTTACTTTCCAAAAGGTGTAATTTGTTCCATCAAACCTAGGTGACTTGTAAGATCTATCCTATGCCATCTTGAACCTTTCCCAAAGTGGTTAAGATTCTTTAGAGAAACTTGGATCTCATACCAATTGTTGAACCCATCTAGATACTGAGAGGGGATGGGAATGAATCAGAATCTTTAAAACTTAAACCCTTCAACACAATGTAAATTTAGACTTTTAACAAGATCAACAAACCTTTAAACAAATAAACAGTACTTAATCAAATCAACAATAATTAAATATAAAGTAATACACATACATGCACAAGATGAAACTGGATATATTTGGAAAACCTAAGAAGGGAAAAACCACATTGAGAAAACTCACAATAAATGAAGCTCACTCCTTACAAAGGTTATAGTTTTAAGGCACATTACCTAAGGAAACACACTTCTGAAATACTTGCAGGCTAAGACACACAACCTTAGGGAAAGATACAAAGGGACTTGTAGGCTGGGGCACACAACCCCAGGTCCAGATACAAGGACCTATTGAAGAGACTCACTATTTGATAATAGGACACATGAAAATTAGAATTACATGTGTCAATAATACACTTTGTTGATTGAGGTGTTAAAGTGCATCTAATACAACCCACTGCATCATTCCACACTCACACACAATCACTCTCTCTCATCTTGCAACTGATTTTCTTCCATTTATATCTTCTACAAGATCTTAAAACACCAATTAGGTCAACCAAAATAGGAGATAAGTAGTAACCTTAACAATTCAGCCACAAAAACATAATTTTAGTGAAAGAGGTCATATCTAGTAGATAGAGAGGACCAAAAATTACTTATTACATTTTCCAATATGATCCCAAACATCAAACATGCTGGAACACATGATCCCAAGTCGACATAAAGGAAATGTGTAGCACATTAACAGTCAACCAAAAAATGTACTTTCAACTAAATTTACTCAATGTGCTTCTCAAAAAGATGGGGAAAAACCCAAACACAACTTAATACAACCTCAAATGCTAGCACAAAACCCCAAGCACATAGCGCAAGTAGGAGAACAAACCATGTTGGCCAGACTTCCATAAATTACCCAAAAAACCAACTCAAAACAATATGCATCACCAAAGAGATCAACCATTGATGTGCATACCACAAAGAGATGTTCCATGAACATTCTAAAACACCTCAATATACTTCTTTCACACTGTCATGCCACAAACAGCCACCACAAACCAAACAAAAACAAAATCCTTCAACCCAAAAGCCAAGAAGACAGCCATGTGTACCATAGAAAAATGCATCTTTAGACATTTTCATGGTCATTTAGGTCTTTTTCATGTGATGATTGACCTATTTTGCTTAGATTTAATGTTGCAATGTAACTTATACATTCATGTTGGAGTCTTGAATATTCAAATTATTAAGACTTTATGATGTCTTGTGAAGGTGTTTTTAAGTGTTGGCTATGTAGGATCATGATAGGCCAAAGTGGCGATATGATGGGTATGTGGCTACTTGACTTTTTTGCACCCAAAATTGATGAAGCGAAAAGGGTTTTTAAAGGAGATTCTCAGCTTTCCACCAATATAAATTATGCTTTACTTTGAATTTAATAAATAATTATTATTCATTTTCTATTTGAATTACACTAAAGTCTAATTGATAGGCTAATTGAAAAAATTTATAGCTTTCAAATGGTATCCACATTTTTGAATCTGAAACATGCATCATTCTATGCTTCACATACTATAGGATTTTTAAAATATATTTCATGAAGTTTTGACCAAGTTAGCATTAATTAGGACATATGATTTTATAATTTTTTTAAAATTGTAATAAAAATTCATAAATTAATTATTTACTTGGAAAAAATTACAAAAAATATGCATCACATTGGACATGAGTCCTCTACTTATATCTAAAATCTTATTAAAAAATATTATCATTTTATTGTGGTTAGGGTGGTCAGACCAGGACACCTACTTCTTATTTTTTCCACGAAATTTAAGTTCTACATTGAAATTTCAAATTTTCACCAAATAGATCCACTGCACATACCTATTGTAGCACATTTCTACAATTTTCCTAGACTCTCCTTATATAATTCATCTAAATATTCCCTTTTTTATCCCTTACAAGCCTTATTCTAAAGTGTTGTAAAGTCTTGTAACAAACTTTCATGCTTTTCTAGGCTTTTCACCACTAATTACACCTTTCTTATGGTTTATTTGGCCCCTTTATGCACTTACAGGCCTTAATTAAGTGTGTTTTAGAATATAAACTCGACAAACATTATTAAATACAACTTAATCCTCAACACCCACTTGCATGCCTTGAGTGGAACCCATTCGCCATGGGTGGCCCGAATGAGTCCCTCTTGGCACAAAAATCAAAATAAATTCAAATTTCTTTCAGGTTTTTATTCATTAAGACCTTAGGTCATCCTGTGATGTATTTTTGGGAAATTAGGGCATAAGTGTGTATAAATAAGTATTTTTCTATCCATTTTACACCCCCAATCATCTAGTTCACTAATTCACTCATTCATCCATTCAATCATCTCATTCTTGCATTCAAGCATCATAGCATCACTCAATCAAGCATCTTGGAGTAGCCTTTGACATATCTTCAGACTTCAACAACAAGGGTTTGGTGAGTTTATGACACTTGCATGTTGTTTTTTCATCATTCCTTTCTTATTTCATTCCATTTCTTTATCAAGGGTTTGATTATCAAAGTGGGATTTGACCAAGGAAAATCCCTATACTCTAACCCTTAACCATTTTCCCCCTCTTTGCATGTGTGTTTGCAAGTCTTGTAAGCAGATTTTTCAAAGAGATAAGTGTTGAAATGTGGTCAAAAAGTCATCAAAGCTATTCAAGTCAACAAAAGACCTGATTCAAGCTTGGAGACATCATTCAACCTATTTTTTGCAGATTTGGATCTGTCAACCTGACAAGAAGACAAGTGCAAATCTAGACCCACATAGTTGACTTCAGAATTTGCATATTTTTGTAGGAAGACTGATTCGCCATCAGTGGCGAATGAGTCCCACTACCAGGCTGGAAAAGGTGTTTTCTTTAGATTTTAGTTCTCGACACTCTGAAACCTATTTCAGCAGAATTTACCAGAACTAGGACTAATTCGCCATCTATGGTGAATGAGTCCCAGTGCTCATCAATAATGATTTATGAAACATTCTAGAACCTCCCAATATCAGTATTCCATCTCCAGGTGCACTCCATTCAATTTCATTAAGTTATGTTTTCATTTGTTTATGTTTCTAGTTCATGTTTGCATATCACACTATGTTTTCAAACACTTCATACTTCTTAGGATTTGCATAAATAATCAATCCATTTTATCAGTTTATTACAGTTAGATCATTGCATTTAGCCATATTTTCATTTTACTTGCATTATTTTGAGTGAACCACCTATATTTTGTGTGGGAACTATCTCTTTTCCTTTAGGTGAAAAACCTTAATTGAGCAAGAGAGTCATAGCATCCTACATCCAAAAATATTTGGTTCACCATGAGATATAACATTAACAAAACAACTTGTGTTATATATAATTATTTGAAAACTAAATTGAGACACTACACAAACACTAAGTGCATGTGCACCATAGCTGCAAGAGCATAAACATCAATGTAGATAAATGTGGAGTATTTTCTAAACTAGTCCTGACAAGAAACTATACTACCAACCAATTGCAATTACCAGATACCTCCTTGAAAACACTGGTAACTTGAAATTATATGAGCAAAAAATCCATAGAACAAGGAAATTGAATCCCAAACCATAATACCATATCTTCAAAGATGGAGGAATGTAGAGTATTCTCCCAAATAGTCTTCAAAGCAACTTCTTGTAGCAAAAACTTTCACAAACATGCAAAGACCAAAACTTACTTGTAGCAACACATTCTTCCTCAGGAACAACATGAGAGAGAATACAACATACTAGAGACCATCAACAACATCTAACTTTAGCATTACTTCTTATCCTCATCTTAATACTTTTAGTCCTCATCTTAATACTTCTAATCCTCATCTCAATATATCATCATGATATCATCTCTACTTACAACAAACATACTTAATACTACCTTAAATGACATCAAACAAGGCATGATATCCAACCATGAAAATCACTATTAGTGCACCATCATAGTAGTATCAATGACAACCTAAACTAAGTTTTGACATCAATGACAAAAAATGACAAACATATGTGTAAAAAATATAGGATCACAACCACTAACACTAACCTTAGGTGTACCATGTAAATTCTATACATTCTCCAAAATAGATTTTGCCACTATACTTGTTGTAAATGGATGTGATAATGCAATGAAATGTGCATATTTAGTGAGGTGTTCTACTATTGCCACAATGGCATAATTAACTTTAGGTTTTGGATGCATTGTGATGAAGTCCATAGATACCTCTTCTCAACATTGGCTAGGAATAACTAAGGGCTACAAGAGACCCATTTTCTTAATTTTCTCCCCTTTATTTCTTTGACAAACCAAAAATTCAACCACGAATTTTAGAACATTACCTTTTTTCTTCTAATGGTTTGAAACTAATTTCTTAGTTTTGTTAAATCCCAACTTCCCTCTTTAATTCCTCCTCCATAGACTCTTCATTCTCCTTGCACCCAACATATCTTCTCAATCTGCTCATACGTGTGAAATTTCTTTTTTCTCCAACTCATTCCATTTCAATGATGCTTTCAACTCTCAAGTGTAGAACAAATTTAAATGAGAATTCAAATACATAATCTTATTGGTAATATTTTCTTATCTAGCATTATTAAATGCAATTATTTTTTTTCTCCTTGTTGGGCATATACATAGGCTCAAATAGTCTTCTACATATGTATAAAAAATACAAATAGAAGAGTAGAGCAACTAGTATTTGTTGTAGCAAAAAATTGGAAAACTAGTGAAACAAAGGAGCACATTTTTGGTGTTTTCTGAGAAAAATCAAGGAACAAAAACTTTGTATCTATTTTATGAAAAATATTACTATATGTTTTGAATTGTACATGAAATAGAGAAATCATTTTAGTTTATCTCTATGTTTTATTTTCTGCAAAAAAAAAAAATTGTTTCCTTTATGCCCTATTTCTCTCCTCTACCTCTTCCTTCATGTGGTAGTAAAGCCTAAGGTTGAAATGGCTAAAATTTATTAGAGCTGAAAGTTTTCAAAAAATATTTTCAAAAAGCTAAGGTTTAGCCAACATAGTTTTTTACAATCAACAATGGTAGCTCCAAGTACCAATTCTACAAACCCATAAATTTCTCATTTCAATAGAAAAAAGTATGATTACTAATCAATCATAATGAAGGAATTATTCTATTCTCAACACATATGAGAGCTTGTTGAAAATGGTTACCTAGAACACCATAAACATGCTCCTTTGTTTCACTAGTTGTTCAAGTTGTTGCTACATCAAATACTAGTTGCTCCACTCTTTTATTTATATTTTCACACATACAAAATACTTTCAATGTTTGAGCAAAGATATCAGATACCGATTTATCAACATGTAAGAAATCCAAGTATTTTGGACTTTTACATGTTTTGTAGTTGTCCTCTCCATCTCATGTTTTGATAGTTTTCATATTTATTTGATAATAGTTATGACAAGGATTGTATTTTTTTTTGGTAAGAGATGAAGAATATTTAAAGGCCCATATTCTCGCCTTTCCATTCTTGGGATGTGTCAAGCCCCCATAGATATAAATTTATTCTCTAGAAAGATGAAAGTATTGTTTCTCTCACCACTCATAACGGAACATGTGTGTAGTTTGTTATGTAGCCTTCTCAAAATTTAACACAAATATTGTCTATTTTACAGGTACAATTTTTCATGAAACACACAAAGTGTTAAAATAAATTTAGCATAAAATAAAGAAAATGATGAGAAGAGTTGGGAGAAAACATATTCAACTCTGGTAAAACCTCTTTTAATAAAAATAATGCAACTCTTGGTACAATGATTCATGATATTTCTCTGTTTACAAATCATTCTCATCATTGAAAAATTGATGGAGATGAACCTTTATTGAAATGAAATGATGTTATATAAATGAAATTCAATGTTTGACAAATTCCCCTTCATTAGTATTTTACTTGATGGTGCAAATCCACTTTGAGCATTCCAGATTAAATGGTTAGCATACCCATTGTTTTAATGATTTTTCACTTTTCTGGAGGTTCAGTTCTAACTATATGTGAATGATTAGTATTGTGATCTATTATGAGTAAGTAGGAAGAGCTGCAAAAAAATTGATATTCTCTTAGATAAGAGTTTATATAGTTTTATCATGAATGCTTTTCCATATACAATTTGTAGGTAATTTGAATATTTAAGGTTCTTCAAATACACATTCATATTTTTAGGTTTTTTGGGTAAAGAAAGTGTTGTGTTTTCTCAACACTTCACATTTCACAGGTACATTACTATTTTCTAACATTTACATCCTTTGATTCATATGTTATACTAATACATAAATTTTGTCATGAATTTGCTATTGTTATATCAAGCCTTGTGGTTATAGTTGTAGGTTTATGAGGTTGTAAGAGTTTGGGTAGATTAAAAAGAAAATGATCATGCATTAAATGCTTGGGAGAAAAGGTCATTTACTAACTATTTGTGCAATGCAAATTTTCATTTTTTACAATGATTCATGATATTTTTCAAAAATTGATGGAGATGAACCTTTATAGAAATGAAATGATTTTATATAAATGACATTCGATGTTTGAAAAATTCCCCTTCATTAGTATTTTACTTGATGGTGCAAATCCACTTTGAGCATTACAGATTAAATGATTAACATACCCATTTTTTTAATTATTTTTCACTTTTCTGGAGGTTCAGTTCTAACTATATGTGAATGATTAGTGTTGTGATTTATTATGAGTAAGTAGAAAGAGCTGCAAAAAAATTTATATTCTCTTAGATAAGATCTTATACTAGTTTTATCATGAATACTTTTTTGTATACAATTTGTAGGTAATTTGAATATTTAAGGTCCTTCAAATACACATTCATATTTAGGTTTTTTGGGTAAGGAAAGTGTTGCATTTTCTCAACACTCCACATTTCACAGGTACATTAATATTTTCTAACATTTACATTCTTTGATTCACATATTATAAAAATACATAATTTTTTTATGAATTTTCTATTGTTATATCAAGCCTTATGGTTATAGTTGTAGGTTTAGTAGGTTGTAAGATTTTGGGTAGATTAAAAAGCGAATACTCATGTATTAAATGCTTGGGAGAAATGGTCATTTACTAACTATTTGTGCAATGCAAATTTACATTTTTTACTACTTATATTTTTCTTCTAATGGTTTTGGAAAATAATTTCTTAGTTTTGTTGGAATTGAATCCCAAATTCCCTCTTTAATTACTCCTTTATATAATTGTCATTAGATCCTTGCACCCAACATATCTTCTAAATCTGCTCATACGTGTGCAATTTCTTTTTTCTCCAATGCATTCCATTTCAATGATGCTTTAAACTCTCAAGTACAAGAAAAAATTAAATGAGAATTCAAATGCTTAATCTTCTTGGAAAGATTTTCCCATGTAGCATAATTAAATGGAATTAATTTTTTCCTTCCTTGTTGGGAATATACATAGGCTCAAATAGTATTTTTTCAATAGTATCATCAATAGCATTGGCATCATCAATAGCATTGCAGAGCTTCTGGTGCATTATTAGTCCGAGAAGACCTCGTCATCATCTACAAAAGGCCCAAGAGATAAAGATTGATATATAACACACCTGTGTTTGGTGTTGGTTGTTCATGAGGAAATTTTTTTTTACCTAGGTAGGCCATACAATCCCCTAGGTATAGTACAATTTTTTCATTTGCAGAAGAAAAATATTTCAAAAATTTTGCATAGTATTTATATTTCGGGCTAAAATATTGTTGGCATAAATTATTTATATCAGGAATATTTTGAGAGTTTAAATTAAACTCTGCGAGCACTTATATTGTATTTGGAGTTTTTTTAAATAATAAAAAATAATTTTTTAACCCTTGCGAACAGTCCGTACAACCGACCTGTCGTAGGGTCTTGTCACATATTGTCGATCTTTTGTAGGCCTTTGTCAGCTCGTTTACTGACGTCGAGTGCCATTAAAAACTCCTATTGGTTCTTTGATCTTTGTTATCCCCTTTGGTGTTTGACCAACCCTCTATACACTTGCCCATAGTTCCTATGAGGTTATAGTTCTAAGCATTGGGTGTTTATCTTAGCATGTGGCATGTGTACCTGCCACCAACGGCCCTACCTTCACACCGCCCACCCTCAAGTGATGCTTTTTTTTACCTACCTATAGATGTGGTCACATCTACGCCATCCCCCAAGGGCTTCAAATTTGTGCCTAGTTAGCCTTCAACATGCCTCTTTTGGCTCCCAAGTGCTCAAAAACAACCTTTTTTTTTATTTTACCACAATATTCAAATTCTACAAGCGAGATATCGACATAAAGCTAGATTCATGTACTTCACAATGGTGCAATCCATTTTTCCAGATCTTGCTACAAGTACAAATTATTGACAATTAAAGTTAGATCTCCCCTTTGGACCTCTAATCTCATAACTTTCTGCCAATTTCTCTGATTTTGGTGATTCAAGTTGCATTTGGAAGGTATTTAGGATATCTTTAATTTGGTTCATGTATTTTTTTAGATTTAGCTCCCAAGATTGATATATTCATATTTTTTTAAAAATTCTTTTTGGTTCATAACTTGGACATCTTATCTCCTAGAGAAGTTTTGTTTGTGGGGGGGGCCTTTATTTTTAGTTGTCTTTTCATATTTGAGAGTTTCTAATTATTGTTGGAGGTAATGTATTTGTAACTATGGAGATCTATCATATTTAATTATGTGATTTACATTTCATCCTTCTTTGATTATGTTGAAAAGGGGAAACTATAAACAATGGAGAGATGGTATCATAAAACATCTTTGATGACTTCATTTGTTGTCACATTTGTATGATCTTGTTCCCCCTCCTAGCACTGATAGTAAGAAATTTTCTTGGAATTGAAAAAGATATCATGTATTAGGAGTTATTGTAATGCATATTGATGATGCCAATGCTATTTATCATTTTGAGTTCCTTCATGCTCTTTAGACTAAAATTTGGGAGATACATGGACATCCTAATACTCAGCATTTCCCAAATGATCTTGTTTCAGACTGTCTTGTGCCTCTTCATTTTTCATACAAGATACCCTATGATCATAATACTATACATGAGCTTACAAATTTGGAATTCTTTGAATCTTCATATAAGGATGATAAGGTTTCTTTAGATGCTCCTTCTCCATCAAAGATAGTTTTTGTACCTATAACTTCATTGATTCATTGTGCAAAGTCATTGATAAAGGATCCTATCATTCCTATTTAGCAAGACCGTTCTTCTTTTATTGATGATTCATTGAGAATTTCCAATGATTCATTGCAACAACTATTTCAGTGTCTTCCTGATTGGGATTCATATCTATCAAACTTTGCATCCTTGTTTGTGGAGTCTCACATTTTAGATTTGGAGTACACATTTGAGGGGTTAACTCTCCTCTTTGATGACAATCACTATGCATCTATTGTCAAACCATCATTGTCTTTGGATATTATTCAATATCAATTTCTAAAGAGTCTTGGTTTGTCACCTTCTTCTTTGATTGGGCATGTACTTGATTTGATTGTGGCATCTTCATCATTAGTGGACAAGGAGACACATGAGAAATTTTTAGAGACCTCATCATCATACATATTCATGCTTCTTTCTTTCAATTCTTATCTGAAATGGGAATCATTCTCACATGTGTACTTGGTTTTGTTTCTTACAAAAGGAAGACAAGTTGTTTGTCAACATTGGATCGCATTTTTTCTTCAAGCACTTACCATTTTTGCAAGTGATTACATATTGCGGGGGTGCTACATAGTCTCTCTCTTTCCATGTTATGAGGGGGGATATTGATTGTAATGTATCTATGTGATGGATTTACTTGGAGGGTATCATGGAGTCCTCCATCCTTCCTCACATGATTGCTTATTTTCTCTCTTTTGGGAAGGATTTTTGTCCCACTAGGTTTTCTCTTTTTCTCCATTTGTGAGAGATTTCTTTTTGTATTTGTACATGGGTACCTAAAATGGCCTAGTAGCTTGGACCCATCTTTGCATTTTTTGCATCATTTGCATAAGAATCTTCTCCTAAGTTGCAATTAAGTGGGGTTCTTGGTGTTGAACACCCAAAATACTGAGAGGGGGGTGAATCAGTATTCCATTAAACCATTCAAACATTAATCATCCAATTACCAAAAAAAATCAACTACAATAATTAATGAAAGCATGTAACATCCACAAGATCACATAACACATAAACACTAGGATTTTTACGTGGAAAAACCAAAATGGGAAAAACAACTATGAGGGTTAGCTCACAATATATTATATCTGGATATAGTATATTACAAAAATTCCCACCATAGGTGGACTCATTGTCTAGTGGACTCACTATCCATAGAGAATAAAATAGAAGAAAGAAGGGGTGGCTCACAACCTATTGAACTATTATAATTGTATCTATAATATGTTGGATTATAGTTCTAATGAAGTACAAAACAATCTTTGCATTGATCTAGATCAATGCACTGCTCTACTTTGAATTCACACAATTTGCTGAAATATTATTACATTCACATCACACATTTCATTTACTACTCATCACTCACACCACACCTTCGAAAAACCAAAATAAACCTCTTATATATATCCACATCAATTCTAACTTCAATTAGATCGACCTAATTAGAAGTAAGACATAAAATTGAACTTGTCATCCTCAAAACATTTCATCAACATCTCATGCCTTAATTAAAAATTCAATTCTCCTCAAGATAGGTCAGGATGGACCCAATATAGGTCTTGCATAATATTTTAACACATATTAATCCTTTAAATGTGTTAGGTCGGCCCCAATTAACACCTAAACACAAAACCTTCATTTGTTTACCTAATTCACCACATGAAGAACTCAAAACTCAATCTCATTTGTAATTCCCACTCAACTAACATCTAATAGCTTATCTTCAATATCACAACACAAAATAATCATCCATGAAGGAATGTAGAATCTCCCACATTGAAACTCTTTACAAAAATAGCTACAATATACATAACTGAACTTTGTCATTCATATCTTCCAAGATACTTCACTAAACAACAAATATTCTTCTATTTAGATGCATCTAATGATAAAAAAAAATATTAAATCATAGAGTGATATCTCTATTTGTGATGGAGTGGAGACCCAAAAACTAATGCACTAAACCACTATAGTAGAAGATTTGATACTTAGGCATTTTTCTAAGTAGCTATACTTTCCATACCAACTTATTCTATACAAATTTCTTCAAAAAAACTTCTAAATCATGCTAGAATGATCCACAACCATGTTTCAATGAAAACACTGGATCATGCAAAATATGCATACCATGCTACATGCCATGCTCATGTTTCCAAACAACATCATCAATGACAATATTTTAACAATCTCCCCCTTTACAACATCATAAATGGCAATCTTCCAATGATCTCCCCCTTTGTCATTGATGGCAACATGCTTACCAAAAACATTCTACAAAAAACTTGCTCTCCCCAAATATCTCACTAGGTAACTTTCTGAATATCTCTCCCTCTTTGACATCAATGGCAAAGGGTGTGCTAGTACCCAAAAAACTTTGTATGTACTCCCCCTTAGATGTATAAATAGAAATAACTAAATGAATGTGTTGACTCCCCCTTAGGAAGTTAACCAAAAAATCCTATATCATTCACATATTTGTACAAGAATCTTCTTCCAATTGTTTCTTTGTTGCTACAAATGTTTTATCCTGTGACTCAAGCTTCACCAAGGTTTCCTCTCCTTCTTCCAAAGTACAAGGAGTAAGATTTATCTTTAAAGTCTAACTCCTCCAAAACATAGGAGAATCACTCCAAACCTTTAACAAGTATCAAACAGGCCCTAGATGTCCAACTTAAGCTATCAACAGCCTCCAAACAAGTCTGATCAGCAATGTTACGAGCCACAACAACCTTCAGCCAAGGTGTACATCCTCATGGTAAGGACTACCTCTTAAAAATCCATCTCACTCTAAAATCACCAAACTTCATGCAAAAGGGCACACAAGCAAGAGGAAAACAATGAGTCAATACCCACAAAATGGTTTCAACTCCTCCAATCAATGTGAGCAAAACAACAGTACAGCCAAGGGCTTGAAAATAGCAACCAGCAATCTGAAACTCCAAGAAAATCACTTCCAAAGAACCCAAATCTCTACACAAATGGTTATCATACCAAAACATAGCTAGAATTCATCATAAGTAACCAAAACTGAAAACAAACCATCACCGTTAAGCTCCAATGGTGATTACTAGATGCAATCACACTCCACCAACTAGGGATTATCTTTCAAATCATAAACCAGCAACCTTAAGAGGGTTTTCATCCTCCATAGATTCAGGAAAGAACACTCTGGTTCCAATCTAATAGCATAACTTTATCTCTAAATTGCATACCCAAATGAGAGCAAGTGAGGGCATATAATTAGCTTTTGAAACCCAAGTTTGAATCCCTTTTCCCTCCAAAAGGGAAATGCCACACTTGGGAGATAAAATATTTTATTTGAAATTCACTTAATACCTTCACTTGGGTGTCCACTTTTGCTTATGCATAAGGTTTGCATTTTTTTTAAATAACTTAAGTCCATCTTGGGCATCCAAACCCAAGACCCCCTTTTTTAAAATAACTTAAGTCATGCTTCCTAGCCATGGGGGTCAAAAGGACGACTTTGACAATTTAAAATAAACTTAAAGTTGCAAACCCTTCAATTTTCGAACTCCAAAGAGGTGGAGAAGCCAACTACTTAAAATACCAAAACACCAACCACTGCAATTGCCACCACTGCTAAAATTGGAAACCCTACCCTTAAATGCTGCCAAGACTATTGCCAGAAATAGCACTTACTAAAAATAACATACTGTTAAAAATAGTAAGTGACTCCAAACTCAAAATAAGCACATTTCGAGCAACTGTCATGACTTACTAATTATAGTAAGTACCAAAAATAGACACTGCTAAAAATAGCAATGACTGTCCACCAAGGTTCTCAGAAAACCCAAAAAGACCCAAAAATCCTTCTAGCAAACTCTTGCAACAAACCCCTAAAAATTTGATGAAAAACCTCCAAGAATCTTGGAAACCCTAGAAACGCCTCCAAGTAGCCTACGAGACTCCGAAAATAGGCTATTGGACACTAGAAAGCTTAGGATCAAAAAATGGGACATTACAAGATCAGTGGAATACTAGCACTTGTGGGTTGGATTGCACCAGCCATACAACCTTTAGACATCATTGCAACCATTTGTCATCATTCTATATTGATGAGGCAGCCGAGACTTAGAAATAACCCACAAACAGAGGGAATAATTTTATTATTCAGAAAATGGAGCTTCTTGTCGCGAGAGGATGCAAAATCCCAAGTTCTACAACACATGCAAGTTCTGAGAAAAGCTTCTGAGAATCCTTGCTTCACAATATCGCGAGCTTGTCCCCAAAAAGTTACCCAAAATTTAGAAACCCGCCCATAAATAGAGCTTTTCTTTAGTCTGGAGCCAAAACAACATTCAATTTTGAGTTTAGGCAGTTTGGCGCCAAAAATTTACAACATGAGTTCAAATTTCAAAAGAGCATTTGCAATTGTATCTTCTAGAAAGTGCGCCAACTTCCCGGGGCCATAACTTTTGATTCGGGACTCCGATTAGCGAACCGTTTGAACCATTGGAAAGGTCACGAAGTCAATAATGCACTTGTGTCTCAATTTCATCCATGGAATCCTTTTATGCTTTATGTGGCATCAACCACTTAATACAATATAAAATAATGTTTTTCTTCTTCCTCCGCGAGGCTTGTGTGCATCCTTTAAAATTTCTTCAACTTTGTTGTATTCAAATGCACACTTCTCTATAATGTCCAACAATTTCTTCTCTACAAGCCTTGCTTCAACTTCTATTTCAACTTGGCCTTTCAGTCTGGAGGCATATTCCTTGAAGGAATCAATCACTAGATTGAGGTTTTCCATTGTAGGCAGGGAGGAATCAATGTTTGTTCCAGGTGTTATCTCGTGTAATGCCTTTACAACTTCATCCATTAACCCACTAATCTCATGCTCATGTTGAGCATCATCTATATGCATCTCCTTCCTCAATGTGTTACAGAGCATCAGAGTCAACATTTAAGTATTCTTCATCAGCAACATTGATGCCAATTTCCTTTTATGTTGTAGCTTTCTACTTGACTCTCTCTTTGCTTTTTCCTTGGTGGCATGGACTACCTAAGGGGATTTTTCCCTTACTAGAGGACTATTTGTGGACTTTCTCTTCTCACCAGCTGCAAATAGAGATGTAGTAATTGATCTATTTGATCTCCTAGAGCTACCAAAGGCTTCTGCTACACTCATATCAGCTTTGGCTCTTTCTATGGAAAACCTAAATTTTTCTTTTGAGATGCCAAAATCTTTGGCATATATGTTTACCTCAACATCAAAAAAATTCTTCATTTATGGTTTCTTAAATTCTAGGTGAACTTCCATTGACTTTTCTTCATAATTCCCATTCCTTGGTCTATTAGGGTCTTTAGGACTATTTAGTAGCACTTCTACATAGCCAACATCTCCTACCTTTGACACTTCATAACCTAGTTCCAGAACCCAAATGGTTATAGGTTCAACTGTTTCCATTATACAAAAATCAGTAGAAACTAGAAAGGTAATGCCATTTATGTATCTCTTCACAACACTTCTTGGAATTCTCTATCTCTCATTCATTCTTCTTTGGAAAATTACAAAGAATGTTGCAAGGGCATCACCCTGAGCATTCATATCTCCAATATCTCTCATATAATCTCCTATATAGTGTGCAACATGCTTTGAACTTGAGCAATTGACCTTTCCTACCACAGGAACATCTCTTGTGAAGTAGAAAAGCAAGCATATCACCAATGTGCCATACCCAAATACATACTTCTTAATTTCCTTATACAATTTTCTTCAACAAATTAATCATTCCACTCTTCATGATATATCTTCGTGTTGTAGCTTCAACATCTATTTTCTAGCAGGGGATATAAGATATCCATTAAAGCTGCCTGATGGCATTTCAGTTGCGGGAGACATGCTTTTGGTGGTACGTTTCTCCATATGCAGATAACAACAACTTATATGGATGGCGCTGGCATTTTGGTGGATCAATGTTTTTGTTGGTTTTCCGGATATCGCTGTGTTTATTTAAAAGCGGCATGGCCTGCTACGGGTAGCGATTTAACGAACATTTATTTGTTTCGTTTAGATATTTGTTGGTGGCTTTGATACCGAATCATAACGGGACAATGATGCGTATTTAACAGGTCGCCGGACGATTAACAGCGTAGCTTTCCGGTTTCTTGCGTTGCGCAGAAATGTTCGCGGGGACGTTTGCCGTTTGGTGGAGATATGACATTGTTATAGCGGTTTTAGCATCGTTCTGAACGATGGATTGGTGCGATACTCGAAACCGATAGCGCAGGCTTGAATGAACGGGACGCTGAATAAAGAGGTGGTTGCTCTAGCTAAAAGGTGGTTGAGCCTTTGCTTTATGTACTTCTCACTCCTGTTGAATAAGTGGTTGAGTTTTATATATTTCTTTTCTTGTTGCTTTTTGAAAAGTGGAAGTGGCTAGCTTTGCCACCAAGTGCATTACTTTCCTTGTTGCCCGTTGAAAAGTGGAAGTGGCCGGCTTGCTGCCAAGTGCATTTCTTTGTTTACTTTCATGCACTTGTTATTTACTACTCACCCCAATAAAGAAGTGGTAGTATACAGAAGTTTCATTAGTGTAAACCAACCACTATATGCTCTCACCTTGCCCACATCAGGATATGGGTGATCAGAAAGTGAAAGGTGTTCATTCTAGTTAGCTTGTTGTTTCAATATTGCAAGATCCCCTTTCCACCATATGCTCTCACCTTGCCCACATTGGGATCTGGGTGATTAGAAAGTGAAGGGTTGCTTATCTTTGCTCTTCATCTAATGCTAATGGGTGAAGTTTTGGAAAAAAAGTTAAGGGTGGGTTATTACAGATCTACAATAAATGCTAAGGAAATAGTGATCCATGGGCATGCAAACCCTTGAAAAATCAATAATATTTGATGATAACAATTGTTCTCCTAGATATGGCACTCAGGTCTAGAATAAAATGTTGATAATCAGCTACCAAAAAATGCAGAAATTACTTGTAATCCAGTGACTAGCGTTTGAAAATGAAATAGATGTTGACTATAAATTTCCTCCTCAATATGGCGCCTCAAATCTAGTTGGAAATGATGACGAACAATAGCAATAAATTCCAAAAATCCAAAATGAAACCCTCCAAGTGCCAATCACTAAATTTGCTTGCAAACTAATTGCTTCTTGCTAGAATCTTGTTTGAAATCTTCAAAACTCAACAACAGACACTGTAGTGCCACTGTAGAAAACTGAAAAATGTCTTCAAATCCAACAAATCAGCACAATTGTGATCCCTAGATGGAATCACCCAAAATGGGAAACAAGGGTTTGTCTTTGAATCCAAATGTGGAATCCAAGAGGGTTTTCGTCCTTGGATGCTTTAGATTGAACAAACTGCTTAAATCTGAAAATTGGATGCAAAAAGGATAACTTGATTGAATCCAAAATGAAGATAGACACCTCTTTGATATACCTTTTCAAATTGGGCCCTTGGGTCCTAAATTTCCTGCCAAGTATTTAAAAGCAGTTTTATTTTATTTTTTAAATATTTAAAAATATTTCCATTTTAATACTAGTTTTTAAAACATCTTTTGTTTTAATTATAATAATATTATTAAGTTGCCTTTAAAATTAGAGATTATTGGACCCAAATTAAATGATATTATTAATTATCTTAATTTGAAAAAAAAGGATGGCATAAAATCAGTGGTAAGAAGATCTAAGCATTTGTGTGAAAAAAATAGAAAATGAAGTAGGCATGCAGATTGCATGCTATTCAAATTCATTTCTTCGTAGAAGGTTTTCTCAGCAGAAGCATTGAGACAAATACAAAAGTCACGTGTGTAACACATGGTGGAATGTGAATTTGTGGGATTGGGATAGTGTAGTGTTTGTAGCAAAACCTGTTGAGGGAAACAGGCTTGGTAAGAGGAATTCCATATTTCATCATATCGTGACTCCTTTAGGAAATAGAAATGTGAGTTCATATCCATAGATTGACAAGTGACAACAATAAAAGAAAGTGATCTTCTGAAGAAGATGACAGAAACCTTGTGTTGAAGCTCAGGGGAAGCTTATATGGTGATGATAGTAATTCAGAGAACAAGAAGTGACTTAGATCTAGCTTTGTTGTCACCTCATATTCGTCATGTCAAGTAGACAATTGCAAAATAGATCTCACCTTTGCTAAGGATTATCACAATAAGCACAAAGTATGCAAAGCACATTTCAAGGCTTCCAAAACTTTGGTTGGAAATATTACCAAGCTTGAAATGTATTAATTATTAGTATTATGAGTATTGGCATTAGATACAAATCTATCATTTAATTAGATGTGTGTGAAAATTGCTTTCTTCAACACAAAGATTTCTTGATGTTTTTATGGAAAAATACTTTGCATTTCTTGGTTTTTGCAAGAAAAATCTGTTAGGTTGATCAATTTTACAGACAAGAGGATTCCTTTGATGACGAAAGTAATTTTCATATTAATTTAGCTCACCACCTCACAAGACAAAAGGACGATGATAATTTTCAATGTCATTTCAAATAGATAATGATATGGTGAAAATTCCTAACTTTATAAGTTTTCTAGTTGAGGAAAAAATAAAGTAATATGATTGGTCTTTTAAAATATTGAATTGAAATTAAATGCAAAAAGTTCTAAGAGAAAACCTAAAATTGGCTTTTCATCCACCGTAGGCCAATAAGATACTAGAGAAGTAGCTAATATTGCTATTTGCCAGAATATAAATATTAAAATATATTGTTAAAACTTTAGGAGAAGAAACATACAATGGAATGATTGACTTGTTGACTTTATTTCAAACTTGTATCAATTACTACAGAAACCATGCCATGGCAGGGACTAGTAACTAACAAGATTTTTTATCATTGGGAGAAATTCATTTATTATAAGAATTTGTTCAAATATACTATGACTATTCACAACAACAACTAATTGGAAAATGATTTACTGTTATTGATTATAGTTATAATATGGACAAAAAGTTGCCAAACAAAAGTTTAGGCATTTTGGTCCACCTTGTTTAAATTGTGAATTTGATTAGTTCATAGCGTTACAAAGAATTGCATCCAACAAATGCATAAGTACCCTGCCTCCAGCAGAAACTAATAAGAGAACTTTTATGGAACTATCGAGCAGATATGTAACTGTCTAATCATAAAATCTTTCATTTTAGTAAGATTAGGTAGAAACATAGAAAAGATGTAAAACTCACCATTCTATGTATGAAGAATACAGTGGGAGATTCAACTTATAGAATCTGAATTGAAATGGAATGCAAAGCAATATTTTATGTAATATAAGCTTCTTGCATGTGTTTGTCTATTAATCTTTAGAAATGGGTTTCTGTGTAATGTCCCCTCCTAGCCTCTGAGCGGTGGAGATGTCCATTAGCCTATTCCAGAGTTCATGTAGGCTAAGTGGAGTCTGGTAAGGGAACTCAGTGTCAGTCCTTTTTGTGGAGGTTTTCAATGTTTCAGGTAGGACTTTCTATTTTTAGCAGGGGGCCATTTCCATCACTTACTATTCTTAGTAAGTTGCAGTGTTCTTTAGTTTTTATTCCAATTTGGGTTTTCAGTGTATATACTATTTTTAGTAGTTGCTAAAAATAGTAAGTTTGTTTTTGGTAACTGGTCCTGGCCAGGGTACATCAATAGTGTCCTTTCCAGTTTGGGCGTTGGGTTTTGCTAAGGTTTGATTTATTTAATATTTATTCCTCACTTAAGACGTTTTTATAAAGTTACTTTATACTTAAGTTGAGGAGTCGAAGGGTCATCAAAAAGCACCTTGGTGCCTAGTTCAACCACTTAAGTTGTTTTTAGAGCAACAAAAGCGTTTTTGAAGGCTAATTAGTGGGACACCCAAGGAAGACATAAGGGGGAGTCAAAATATTTTAATCAAAAAGCAAATTAGAGAAGGGCATAGCTTTTTGGAGGGAAAGTGTTTTTCAAATTTGGTCACCCTAATTCTTCATTGACTCTTTATAACCTCATTTGGAGCCTCATTTTGTTCATCTCTTAGTTGGTTGCATAATAGGATGCTGCTGGATTTTCTCTAGAGGTCTACTGCTACATGTTGAGGACGAAAACTCTTTTCATTTGGGAGTTGGTTTCGGTGGTGAGAGACCCACCCTAGTTGGGTTTGATGTGATTCCACTCTAGGGTCACTTTGTGCTTCATAGATTTTTGATTTTCGGTATTTTGGCAAAGGAGAGATGAAGATTTTCGAATACTTTTGAGGAGTTGATTTTGGGTTTTGGTGTGTGGAAGCCTGGCTTCATTTTGGTTTGGTTTGCTACTGATCTTTAGGGTGGTTTTCAAGGGTTTGAAGTGGTTTTTTGAGTTTTCTGGACTTATTCATTCCCAGGGCAGAGATTGATAAAGGGTTCATAACTCCTATTTGGCTTGTGATTGCGATTTGGGTATTGATTCATTAGAAGATACTCTCCAAGGCACCCCATTACATATATTCATATGCATTTATTGATGAAGGGCTGATTTAATAGAGCAGATCGCCCTTCTTAGGAGGCCACCCTCTTTGTGGTGATTTCCATATTTCTGGCCTGCTGTTGTATAGGCCTATTTCTGCCATTGTTGGTGTTTGAAATGTGGGTCCTTGGCATTGAGATTGCAAGGTATTTGTTGCACATCACTTTGGTATTGATTGTTGCTAGTTTGGAGACTCAATGTTGTTGTTTGAGCTCTTTTTCCAGGTCTAATCTGAATATCTTCTAAGTCTGATTTTCTTGTATGAAGCTTGAATTTCTGTTATATTATCAAAAGAAATATATTCTGAAAGTATCCTTTTTGCAAGCAAGTTCTCTTTTATTTCTGTACTTTTTGTTATATATATCATGTATACATAAAACAATGAACAACATTTGAAAACAACAAACAAACATCAGCAAAATAGAAAACAAAAAAAATCAGGGGCAATCATTATCGTTGTATCAGAGCACAAATCATCTTGTCAACTAGTGGGTGATAAAAATCTATGAGCATTAGTGATAGAGAAAGAAGGTACCAAGAGAGATTGAGGAAAAGAGAAGACTTGTGGGAATGTTGGCCTTCTATGGAAGAGGGACAACACTCAGAATCACATTCAGTTGGATTAGCTAGTTCAGAAAACATGGGTGAGAGAGGAGAAGAGGCTGAAAAACAAAATGTTGAACCAGATAGGGTGATACTTCTCTTGGATGCAGTGGTTAGAGGACACCAGGAAACAAATCAGTGTCTAGCACAGTTGGTTGGGGGTTTGAATAGATTGGGAGTCAATAATGAAGGTAACAGAGGCAATAATGGGCAAGGAGATGATATGGGACAGTGTGGATCAGCCAATCAATAGAATAGGCTAGCCATGGCTAGGCCTATCATGCCCATATTTCCACCTAGAGTAGAGGCACAACCCAATCAGGAGCTTACCTTAGTTGAGATGCAGGACCAATTTAGACAAGATTGGATGGATGCAGGGCTTGGTTTCCAACATGATATATCACTTAGGGAGTATATGGATCTCAGGATGAGGCATATGCCCAACAGGGGCAATAGAGAGCATAACAATGAGCTTCGCAGGAAGGTGGGAAAACTTAGTCTTCCTTACTTTGATGGGTTAGGAAAGATTTCAGTGAGGGCTTGGGTCCAAAAGGTGGACACTTATTTCACTCTTAATCCCATGCCAGAGTTAGAGTCCATACATTATGCTTCTATTCACTTGGATGGGGTTGCTCATGAGTGGTGGCACCATGGGATGATTAGTATGGGACACACATAGATTACCTCTTATGTAGAGTTCACAAAGAGATTGATAGAGAGGTTTGAAAAAAAAGACCTAGAACTTCATTTTAAGGAGTTGATTCAGCTGAAACAATGGGGTACAGTGGATGCATATGTTGCAGATTTTTAAAGATTGTCAGTGTTGGTGATGGATGTATTTGAGAGGAGGCTTGTAGTGCTCTTCATTGATGGGTTATTCGATCCTCTTAGGGGTTGGATCAAAGCCTTTAATCCACCTTCTCTTTAGGAAGCAATCAAGAAGGAAAGAGGCATGGAAGCTTCCACCTCCAAGAGTAAATATTAGACCAAAGGATTTGTGCATAAAAAGAATAAGGACAAAAAACATATCACAAGGGAGCCCGAACAACCAAGAAAACATGTTATTAGGATCGATAGTGAGACATTAAATGAACTAAGGAAGAAAGGTTTATGTTTCACATGTAAGGAGCCTTGGTCTCAAGGTCATAAGTGTTCAACAAAGGGGAAGGTGCACTAAATAGAGTACTATTCTGTTGAGGAAAGTGCATCAGAAAAAATAGACCAACAATTTGATTTAGAGGAAAGTGAGGATGAAAAGGCTCCAGAAGAGGTTGGAAAGGAAGAGTACAAAGATGAGAAGCTTTTTTCAACTTCATAATTTTCAAAAGAATGAGTCTCTTCGCATTAGAGGAGTACTTAAGGGGCAATGGATGGTTGCATTGATTGATACAAGAGCCACACACAATTTCATTGATGAGGGGTTGGTTGTTCGTAGAGGCCTTCAAACACAAGTTTCGGGTACTTCTAGAAGTACCCTACGTCCCCTGCCTTTTGCCAAAAGTCCCCTGGAAGTACCGGGTACTTGGAGGGAAAAAGGGGACGGCCAGGGGACGTTTCCTAACCGTCCCCGCGTCCCCGTTTCGTACCCGGTACGAGAAACGGCAAAAAAACACAAGGGACGCGTCCCCGTGGAGCATAGCTTTTAATTTTTAGACTATGGAGCTGAAATTTAAATTTGAAGGAAAAAATGTGGTCTTGAGGGGTATGTCAAATGGAGGACCTTGTGTGGTATCTTTCAAACGTATGGAGAGACTTTTCAGACATGATGAGGTAGAGTGGGCGACAAAGTATGTGATTTTTCCTACGGTTACAAAAGAGGTTAAGAGGTCTTATCCACTTGATATACAAGAGCTTCTTTCCAAAGAAGCAAGGTGTCCAGTGGCATTCCTCCAGGTAGGCCTCCTGATAGAGGCATTGAGCATGTGATAAAGCTAAGAGGAGGGAGCTAATCCTATGATTACCAGCATCCTAAAAGGCATAAGGATGAGATTGAGAAAGCTATTCAGGAGATTTTGGAGATGGGTCACATTAGGCCAAGCAAGATCCCATTTGCTTCTTCAGTTGTGTTGGTTAAGAAGAAGGATGGGACCATACGTATGTGTGTGAATTACAGAGCATTGAACAAGAAGACAATTAAGAATAGATACCCCATCCTACGCATTGATGAGCTGCATGGAGCAGTCTATTTCTCCAAGATAGACTTGAGATCAGGTTATCATCAGATTAGAGTTAGAGAGGAGGACGTGGAGAAGACTGCATTTAGATGCCATTTTGGCCACTTTGAGTTTCTTTTCATGCCTTTTGGTTTGACAAATGCACCAGCTACTTTCTAGTCATGCATGAATAGGGTGTTTAGCAAACAATTACGTAAGTTTGTGTTAATATTCTTTGATGACATCCTTCTTTTTGGTAGATCATGGGAAGAGCATTTGAAACACTTGGATGAGGTGTTGGGTATTCTTGAGAGTGAGTCTCTTTTTGCAAAAGAGTCCAAGTGTGAGTTTGGGATGACTGAGTTGTTGCATTTGGGGTATATTACCAGTGCTAATGGTGTATGTGTTGATCCTGATAAAATCAAAGCAATACTTGATTGGCCTCCACCCACTAATCTCACTTAGCTTAAGGGAGTTTTTGGCTTGTGTGGGTTCTATAGAAGGTTTGTTAAGGGTTTTTCACAGGTTGCTGCCCCACTTACTAATTTGACTAAGAATGGGGCTTTCTCTTGGTTCAAATCAGCGCAGAAATCTTTTGATCAATTTAAGGATTTGATGAGTTTGTGTCTTGTATTGACAATTCTTGATTTCTATAAGCCCTTTGAGCTCGAATGTGATGCTTCAGAAGATGGTATTGGGGCTGTCCTCATGCAAAATAAGCACCCAATCGCATATGAGAGCAGAAAATTGAGAGGAAGTGAGAGAAGTTATTCTATATATGATAAAGAGATGTTAGCCATAATGCATGCATTGGCTAAGTACATACAGTATCTTGTTGGGGGCAGATTTATTGTTAAAACTGATCATAATAGTCTGAAATACTTCCTAAATCAGAAGGATTTGAGTGAAAGACAACATAAGTGGGTCAGCAAATTTCAAGCATATGATTTTGACATCGAACATGTCAAAGGGAAATCGAATGTGGTGGTTGATGCACTGTCTAGGAGACCCCATTTGTGTGTTTTTCTGAGATAGCAGTAGATTGGAAAGAGAGCATACAAGCTGATTATGAAAAAAATAATACCAACAACATTCTAGATGGTACATTGCATGATGATAAATACAGTGTAAGGGATGGGTTGATCTTCTACGAGGAGAGGATATTGTTGGTCCCTGAATCAAAGTTGAAAGAGCAAATTTTTAAGACCTTTCATGACACTCCTATGGCTGGACATCCAAGGTTTTACAAGACTTATAGGCAGATTTGTGAGAGATTCTCATGGAAGGGGATGAAGGAGGATATTACC
Source organism: Sequoia sempervirens (assembly GCA_007258455.2). Classification (NCBI taxonomy): domain Eukaryota; kingdom Viridiplantae; phylum Streptophyta; class Pinopsida; order Cupressales; family Cupressaceae; genus Sequoia; species Sequoia sempervirens. The sequence continues at coordinate 308,303,552 of VDFB02000015.1, forward strand.
AAGTATGTTCGTGAGTGTCAAGTGCGCCAACAAAATAAAAATGAGCACACTTACCTTGCTGGTCTGCTACAACCTTTGCCAATTCCTACTCAAAAGTGGGAAAGGATTTCAATGGACTTCATCACAGGGCTTCCCAAGGTGCAAGGGAAGGATTGTATCTACGTTGTGGTAGACCGTTTGACCAAATCTGCCCACTTTTTTGCTATATCAACAGGTCGTACAATGTTACAGGTGGCAGATTTGTTCTTTAAAGAGGTGTTTAGACTACATGGGGCACCAAAGAACATCATTAGTGACAGGGACAACAAGTTTATGAGCTTGTTTTGGTAGGAGTTTTTTATGTGGTATCGAGTTGACTCCTAGCACTAGTTACCACCCCCAAACAGATGGATAGATTGAGATAGTCAACAAATGGGTGGAAGGCTACCTATGAGACTATGTTTTGGGACAACAGAAGGCGTGGGTAGAATGGTTGCACTTGGGGGAGTTTTTTTATAACTGCACTTTTCACATGCCTATTAGGATGTCACCTTTCATGGCTTGGTACGGTTATGAAGCTCTTAGCTTCATTGATTTGCTATTTGGTGATTGTAGGGTGCCTAGAGCTAAGGACTTCTTGTAGGAGAGCCAAGACATTATGAGGTCATTGAGAGAAAACATTCAACATACACAAAATTAGCAAAAGTTGTATGTTGATCAACATCATATAGAGCGAGAATTTGAGGTGGGTGATGTTGATTGGTGTTTTATGACCGCACGAACACAAAATAAAGTTTCCAACAGTCACTTTATCCTCTCTTGATCAAAATCTCCTACATGCTAAGATTGCGAAAGATCATGCATTTAACTCCAAGGTTCCTTTATGCAGTGGATAGTCTCAGTTGGTTCGTTGTGATTTGCTAGTATCACGAGGGGACTTACATAATTGTTCGACAACAAATATCAAAGAGAAGGGGGTTTTCAAGGTTTGAAAGATTTGGCAATGAAGCACAGGTTTCCTAAACTAACTAGAAAATACTGAATTTAAATGGTTGCAGGGATTAGAAAGCCATGGACTAATCTATGCGCGGGACCTGGGATCAATTCTTACAAACTTCAACCAGGCTCTGCTTTGCCTCACTTCAGACAACCTCCGCAGAACCGGTGCAATCTTCAAAGGGAGTAACTAGAAATGTTCATATTAAAACTCAACAATGAAGACACCGTCATGATGACGCATACCAACATGAAGATCGTAATCGAAGTTAAATCCACAAAGTTCCAGTTGACCACGCAAGGCAAACTCACCATCAGTGAGCCCACTAGTGGTATGGACAAATGAAGTTTGCTTAAATTGAAGACCACATTCCACAATTACTAGCTACTTGCATGAAATAAAATCTATTCTACTTTAAGCTCTACTTTAGCTAAGTGATTCGGAAGGACAAAGGAGCCTTGCTAGCTACTCACAACAAAGAAGAAATCACCATCAATGAAAACTCTTTTTATTATGAGAGTGTTCACAACAACTTCTTACAAAGCATTCAATGAGAAAGCTTTCCTTCCTCTTTAAACTATGCTATGCCATCAATCTATGCTATCTCTCTATGCCCTATCTCCTAGTTGTCTCTCTATGTCTAATGGTGTACAAATGAGGGGGAATGCCCCTTTTATAGCTGGCCAAGTCCAATGGACGACTCAAATTACAATCAGATGGATGGCCCAGATCGTGCCACCCAAGACCTAGTCAAGATTCCACCCTAAAAACTGCCAGAAGGTGGAGTGGGGTAATAAATGAGCACAAAATGCCGAACTCCTCCCTTTGACCATTATGGGCAATTAATGCCCACTATCCTTCAAGCAGATTGTGTTCCCACTGTTCTTCTCCCTGACTACAGACTCAATCAAACAACTTCAACCTCTGGCATGGCAGGCACGTTCTCATTTTGAAATTCCAAGACTGCAACCTCATTCTTCTGCTTGATGATGATTTTCCTCTTAGCTGTCATTCTTTAACTCTCCAACGCCTGTGCCTTCATTATTTCCCCATCCTGACCCTAAAGGATTTTCCTATCTTGGACTCGACCATTTCTTCTTTGCCACCTGTCTCCCTGAGTTGGGTGTATACTGGGTCTTCGAGGAGAAATTCCAACACTTAGCCATTTCTTCCAACATCTTCCTTCATGGTGTGGGCGCAAATGAGACATCATGGAGGAACTTGAAACATGTAACTTTTCTCCTTCCAAGGTTGCAATGTCATCCTGGAGTATCTGTTCCATCACCTCAAGTCACCACTCCTTGGTCCCGACATTCATCTTGCAAAACAAAAAGAAGAGCATCAAAACACTTATAGTATAAATCTACTTCAACTACCTAATTTCCATGTTTTGACCTCTAGATAGGGTTCATCATCTTCCTCCAGCAAATTTTGCTTTCTTCATAACTTTTCAACATTCAGTGTGCTAGGGCGTATCTGGATGTCTGTATTTGGAGTATCCTCACCAATGCTTTAGAAAAATTTAAGCATCCTGTTCATCCTGGGCATATATGACCCCTTGTGTTTTATGCTTCATCTTCGATGCCTTGGAGACTTTCATGCAACTTCATTCATCCTGTGCATTGTTCCTTAGGTGTATTTGAGACCTTGAGTGCTAAGTGTTTTTCCACCTTGTACTATGGAATTTGTGCCTTAGAAAAACCTTTCATGTATTCCCCCTTGGGCGCATTTAGGAGATCATACTTCACATTTCATGCCCTACACAAATTTCAACCTCTCTTCTTAGGGCGCATTTTACCTCTTGTGCCTCTAGGGCGCATTTTGACTTTGTCACTTCATGTCTTTACCTTAGAAAATTTTGTGTATCCCCTCTCCTGAGAGGCGCATTTGGACCCTTGTGGTTTTGTTTTCATGCCTTAGAACAATTTCCACCTTGGTATCTTTTCCTTGGGGCGCATTTACTAGGTGGTGGTCTCATTTCACTAACTCATCCAAGTTGGGTGTATCTAGACCCATGTTGTTCCATTTTCTCGCCTTAGACGATTCTCTTCATCCCAAACGCCTTTGGCGCATTTGGAGGCATCTATTCTCATTTTCTCTGCCTTAGAAGAATTTCATCTAACCTTATTCACCTGGGCGCATTTGCTACCTTGTGCTTTTGCTTCCTTGCCTTAGATAATTTCTTAGCCCACATTTCTCCTAGGGCGCATATTGAAGGGTGAGCTTAGGTTTTTCAAGACTTAGAGAATCTTTATGCTACCTCATTCATCATGGGTGCATTTGAAGCCTTATGCTTTTGCTTCCTTGCCTTAGATAATTTCTTAGCCCACATTTCTCCTAGGGCACATATTGAAGGGTGAGCTTAGGTTTTTCAAGACTTAGAGAATCTTTATGCTACCTTATTCATCATGGGAGCATTTGAAGCCTTATGCTTTCATCTTCAGTTCCTTAGAAGATTTTCCTCATCTCATACTTGTTTGGGTGCACTTTGGGGGGTCATCTTCCATTTTTTTCATACTTAGAAACTTTTTCAAGTTGTGTCTCCTTGAAGAGCGCATTTAGGGAGGGCTACTATCATTTTCATGACTTAGACAAATTTTCCATCTTGAGATCTTCCACTTCTTGTGTTGGGCGCATTTGGACCTCCTGAGCTTTCATTTTTCCAAACTTAGCGAATTTTTCATCTTCTTTCTCCATCTTGGGTCGATTTGAGGGTGTGAGCTTTTGTTTCTTCATGACTTGCTTACCTTAGTTTGCTATTTTTAGAAAGTTTCAAAGTCTTCATGATTTCCAAGGATTTTCTACTTTTAAAGCCCTGATTTTTGCTCAACTTGACCTCATGACCTAATTGTTGTGTTCACACTTGCTATTTGCGTTGACCTGCTATTTATAGTAACTGCTTGATTCTCGAACTTCTGCAACTTTGTTTGACTTGAAATTTGTTCCATGGGATCCTCGTAACTTGTTTGGCTTGTTCACACTGGCCTCTCGTGCTGACCTGCTATTTATAGCCTTGTTCTGGAGATGACTTACTATAAATAGTAAGCACTCAGATTACGCTCAAATTTCACCAAAGGACTGCTTGAAGGATGCTGATCACGATGGGATACACCAATTTTTCAATTTTCTCGAATTTTACCCCTCATTTTGAGTCCCAAAGCTGGAAACCCTAATCTGACTTGCATGTGCCTTAGATGACCTTTGTTTGACCCCGTTTTGGTTGCATGTTGCTCTGTTTGTGAAACTGAAGATTTGGGAGCTACTGGAGTGAACCTGTTAAAAATAGTAAGTGCCAGAAAAGTGGCCAACCATTTGTTGGATGCGATTGCATGTCATACTACCCGAGAGATCTCAAAAAACCAAGAAAAACCTAGAAAATTGGTCAACATGTGAGCACTAGCTAAAAATAGCAAGTCCTTGAAAAGTGATCAACTTGACTTGCATGTCACGTCGTTGTGAAGCTTTCGAAAAACCCATAAAGAATATCTTGACATGCATCGAAAAATCAGACATGCAAACCCTAAAATGGCTCCCGGAGCTAGAATTGCTGAAAGTTATCATCTCAGCTTGCATGTTATACCATTGCGAAGGTCTCAAAAAACCCAAAAAGATTCTCCAGACGTGCACTGAAAACTCCAACATGCAAACCCTAAAATCTGCTCCTGAAGGTGGTACTTGCTAAAAATAGCAAGTTGTCAGAATTAGCTCAAAATTTGCAAGCAAGCAGCCTAAGGTGTTCTGAATGCAATGTGGCAGTTAGAATTTCGAAGTGCTGAGGAAATGGTCCCAAATTGGGTGCTTACTAAAAATAGTAAGTTGTCAGAACTTAGTGAAAATTTAATGGGAACCTGCCGGAAGCCTTCCGATTGCAAGGTGAAGCTCAGATTTCAATTTTCCAACTCATTTTGACCTCAAATTAGCCTGAAGAATACAAACCCTAATCTGTCAAACTGCCCTTCAGACTTAGTCAAAATTTCAAACCAGGTCAAAAGATAGGTACATCATCGGAAAGACAGAAGAGACAGAGAGAGACACACACAAAAACAAAGCCAAAAGACCAGAATGGAGCAAAAATTAGGGGGTCCCCATCTTGAATGGGGTGATGTGTGAAAAGGTCACAACAAGTGACATGGTGTATGTGAGATTGCAGCCATATAGACTACCACTCACAAGAAGAGTGGGGTAGAGAAGGTGAAACCTCCTTTCTATGGTCCGTTTAGAGTCACTAGGAGAGTTGGGGAGGTGGCTTATGAGCTCGAGTTACCAGAGGGGAGTAAGGTGCACAATGTTTTTCATGTGTAATGCCTCAAGAAGGTGCTTGGACATAATGTGAATCCTTCAATAGTGTTGCCTCCATTGGATGAGGAGGGCAAGTTGGTGCTTGTTCCAGAGGTAGTGATTGATTTCAAGGAGCATACCGTTAGGAGGAGAGTTATTACATAGTACTTGGTGAAATGGCGAGATTTACCAGTTGAGGATGCTACTTGGGAGAGTGAGCAGATTTTACAGCATCCTGCGTTTTGATTTTTTGAGGACAAGCAATCTTGGGGAGGGAGGACTGTAATGTCCCCTCCTAGCCTCTGAGTGGTGGAGATGTCCATTAGCCTATTCTAGAGTTCCTGTAGGCTAAGTGGAGTTTGGTAAGGGAACTTAGTGCCAATCTTTTATGTGGAGGTTTTTAGTGTTTCGAGTAGGACTTTCTATTTTTAGCATGGGGCCATTTCCATCACTTACTAATTTTAGTAAGTTCAGTGTTCTTCAATTTTTATTCCAGATTGGGTTTTTAGTGTATATACTATTTTTAGTAGTCGCTAAAAATAGTAAGTCTATTTCTGGTAATTGGTCCTGGCCAGGCTACATTAGCAGTGTCCTTTCTAGTTTGGGCGTTGGGTTTTGCTAAGGTTTGATTTATTTAATATTTGCATTCCTCACTTAAGACATTTTTATAAAGTTACTTTATACTTAAGTTGAGGGGTCGGAGGGTCATCAAAAAGCACCTTGGCGCCTAGTTCAACAACTTAAGTTGTTTTTAAAGCAACAAAAGCATTTTTGAAGGCTAATTAGTGGGATGCCCAAGGGAGACATAAGGGGGAGTTAAAATATTTTAATCAAAAAGCAAATGAGAGAAGGGTGTAGCTTTTTGGAGGGAAAGTGTTTCAAACTTGGTCGTCCTAATTCTTCATTGATTCTTTATAACCTCATTTGGAGCATCATTTTGTTCATCTCTCATTTAGTTGCATATAGGATGCTGCTGGATTTTCTCCAGAGGTCTATTGCTAAGTGTTGAGGATGAAAACCCTCTTCATTTGGGAGTTGGTTTCAGTGGTGAGAGACCCACCTTAACCGGGTTTGGTGTGATTCCACTCTGGGTCACTTTGTACTTCACAGATTTTTTATTTTCAGTATTTTGGCAAAGGAAAGATGAAGATTTTCAAATACTTTTGAGGAGTTGATTTTGGGTTTTCGTGTGTGGAAGCCTAGCTTTGTTTTGGTTTGGTTTGGTATTGATCTTCAGGGTGGTTTTTAGGGGTTTGAAGTGGTTTTCTGAGTTTTTGGACTTATTCATTCCCAGGGCAGAAATTGATAAAGGGTTCATAACTCTTGTTTGGCTTGTGATTGCGATCTGGGTATTGATTTATTAGAAGCTCCTCTCCAAGGTGCTCCATTACATATATTCATATGCATTTATTGATGATGGGCTGATTTAATAGATCAGATTGTCCCTCTTAGGAGGCCGCCCTCTTTGTGGTGATTTCCAGATTTCTGGCCTGCTGTTGTATAGGCCTATTTCTGCCATCATTGGGGTTTGAAACGTTGGTCCTTGGCATTGAGATTGCAAGGGATTTGCTGCACATCACTTTGGTATTGATTGTTGCTAGTTTGGAGACTCTATGTTGCTGTTTGAGCCCTTTTTCCAGGTCTGATCTGAATATCTTCTAAGCCTGATTTTCTTGTATGAAGCCTGAATTTCTGTTATATTATCAAAAAAAAAATTCTGAAAGTCTCCTTTTTGCAAGAAAGTTATCTCTTATTTCCGTACTTTATGTTATATATATTATATATGCATAAAACAATGAATGACATTTGAAAACAACAAACAAACATCAGCAAAACATCTCAATCAGCAAAACAGAAAACAAAAAAAAAAAGTCAGGGCAGTCATTACATTCTGAGTTCATAGGTCTGATTACAGATATAAATCTTGCAAATTCAAAGACTACAATATCTGTGATAATATGACTTTCCTGGGATGGTAACACAGTCATGTTAGAGCCTCAACCTTGAACCTACTTCAGCATAAAGGTATTGGGAGAAGCTAAGATTCTACCTCTTTTTCTTTACTATTATTTATCATAACTGTAAAATTTCATAGCTGAATGAATATCAAATAGCCCAATGGTCCTAGAAATGGTCAAGAACGCTGCAATTTCCTATTGAAAGCTATGATAAATTGTAATTAAAAAAGGTAAAGCAGTTTCTGTTGTTTACCATATTTTGACATGTGCAAAGAATGAAAGAGAATGTTGCTAAATTAATGTTACTAAAGAATAGTACAAAATTTGATGCCCATATAAGACCTAAGATTTGTTTCAAATAAAAAATCCTACTTAATCGTTGGCAAAGTGAACAATATATTTAGGAAGTAGATAATTGGCATTTTGAAGAATATAGACATCAGCAGAACCTCCCTTGTTGTAATTAATTCCTTCCTGGCCAAGCAGAGCAAGAGATAGAAGCATCATCCCTGAACCCCTGCTATAATCTATTGATATGGTCTAATGGTCATAAAAATGGTCAAGAATACTGCAAATTCCTATTGAAAGTTATGATAACTGGTAATTGAAAAAAAGGGAAACATTTTCTGGTGTTTTTCATGTTTTTAAATGTGCAGAGAATGAAAGTGAGCATTGCTAAATTAAAGCTTCTAATGGATACTACAAAATTTGATGTCCAACATAAGACCTAAGATTCATTTCGAATAAGCAAGCGTCCTTAATTGTTTGCAAAGTGAACAATATATCTAGGAAGTAAATAATCAGCATTTTGAAAAACATAGACATCAGCAGAACCTCCTTTTTTGTAATGAATTCCTTCCTGGCCAACCAGAGCAAGAGATAGAAGCATCATCCCTGAACCCTTGCTATAATTTACTGATGTATCTGGATCTAGTGCTGTGTATACCCCTGTTCCATATGCAGCCCCATTTCTCACACTGACGCCTTTTCCACCTATCTTGAATCCTTCTTGTGCAATCTTTTCAATAGCAGCTTCATCTGTGCCATGGAATACAAACATCTCCAGCACTTTGGCCTGAATTTTCTGAAGCTCTTGCTTTGTGGTGTCATAACGCTCTTGTAGAATTTTATTCAAGATGAGCTCCACCTTCTTAACCTGGATGCATTCAAAATCATAAAATCTACTCAGATGGGTAAAGTGATAAAAATCCTGCTGGACGGATGAATATAGTAAATGGTTACCAGAGAAACAGAAAGAACATGGAGTCCATTGGATAAGCTGATAGCACAGGCTAGTTGTCGAAATCCTTAAAAAGATATTTCCATTTCAGTAATTTCAAGAAGCATCATGCACATCCATTTTATGATAAAACTTACCTTTTGGTTACATCTGCTAGACATTCTATAGAATTGAGACTCTGCTTGTTGGAAATGGTACTCTCCAGGATCGTCGCGATTGTAAGTTAAGGATGGTTCATATAAAATCCGTGTTATGTTGTTCTTAAAATTATGTGCACGCAGAGCTGGTGGCTCAAGCTGAGTTTTATAGTGCACAATATATCGAGGGATTGCCTGATGAGGATTATAAATCACATATTCATCATAAAGTGTGCCACCCGTTCCCCTGCCACCTCTCTTTGAAAACAAAGAATCGTATCCTTTCTTTCTGATTTCATCTTTATCCATCTCTGGATGATCTTCTTGTACTCTGAAATTTTTGCATTGCATTGATCACACTCTCTTAGGAGTCATTCTAGTGCAATAAAACTGCATATTCCTCTATAAATAAACACACTTTCACTAAATAGTAATAACTTTCTTTTTTGGTAAAATATGGAGTCACACAAGATACTTACGTCCATGTACGGCCAAGAAGAACTTCACACAGTAAGAGCTTCTGACTGCCCTTTGTATATATGTTTTGGGCACTTTTTGTTGAGTCCGTAGCAAAATAACATCCCTGCAAACGCAAAAGTACAACTTTGGAAGCTCATAACAATAATAGCAAACTATTATCATTTGACTTAAGAGAGAATTCACAAACTCCCCCAAGGTTTTGAATATTATGTGTACTTACTTGTCCAAACATATTCCTCGTATTTGTCGCTGGCAACTGAAATCCATTCTGTGTTATACCTTCAACACCAGCATTATCTGTCCCATGAAATAGTAGATGTGATGACGATGTTGGTTGGAAGAGATCCTGTTGAGCTCTTAGGAAGTTAATTTGTAGTTTCGGGTTGAAAACTTTTTGAATTCTTGTTACAACAAGTACAACATCATGCCCTGGTTGAAAGAACTTTTCTGTGCGATCCATGACCTGCATGTTCAATGCAAGTATATAATCAGGAATTTCCAAGAAGTTTGGCAATCTGTTTTTTATTCCTACTTGGAGCTTGAAATGGCTTGTTGTTCATTTGACATAATTTAGTTGTTGATTCTATATTTGCTAAATCAGGTTTTAGTGGTGGGTGATGTAAAATTTTGCGAGTTCTCAAAAACTGATGCATGAAAGCATAAAGTATGAATGAGAGGATATGCATGCTTGAAAGGATAAGTGTAAGTACATGGATAGTAACAAAAAATAAAACAATTGATAAGAATAAAACTTGCATACATTGTCCAGCAGGAACACTAACAATATATTAGTTTATTCCAGCAGAACGTTGAGGTTGGGTTGGTGGGGAAGATGATATAGATCGTACAGGTAAAACCTCAATTTCTTTAGGTTTTTTTTGTGAATTTCTGAAATGGAACAAATTGATTTTGAGACACATCTCTGGAATGAGCTTACTATATTTAATGATTGCATCAAATAAAACTGCAGAAATGACAGATTCTTCCAATATCAACAGCATTACATGGCCAATCCAATAGCGTGCATATAAGATTAGCACAATATCGACATCAAATTATTGTAATATGACAGAACAGATCTTCATGTAGCAATGAAATATGTAGATATTAGATTCAATACATTGAGTCAACCTCAAGGTCCTAACATTAGGATGAGGCAACCTCAAGGTCTTAATGAGGCTGACTACCCAGAAATTATAAATCTAGAAATTGACAGTGAACAGTTATATGTACTCAGGTTGGCTTTTCATATGCAAATTACAAGCAAAGCAATATGGTCCTAACATAACCTCCCCTTTGAAAAATTGTTGCCTTCAACACTCAAAATGCAGGTGCTCCTGCAGAAAACATACGTCCTCCCAAGTAGTCTCTTGCACTTGATTTTTATTTCATTTGATCAGATACTTTGTGATTCCCTATAGTGCGACAATTTCACACACTCCTTTAAGACTTCTTTTGACTCCAAGATCACTTTTCCTCTATCCTCCTACTCTAGAGTTTCATCTATGCTGCAATGCTGTCTCCCAACAACTTTATTTAAACAGTAAACAGGGAAGATTATATGTAATCTTGAGGAGGGAGATAGCTCTGACTTGTAAGCTGCACTACCAATCTTCTGAAGGATCTATAGTTTCCATATAACTTTGCTGGATTCTTATTATCTTTTTCTTGCTTGAGAGATAGTTGCTGGTAAGGTTGTTGCCCCAAGAAGATTTGATCTCTTGCTTCAAAATCCCTCAAAGTCTATGCTTGTCAGCATGTTGTGTCATTTTGTTCTATGCTATGGCCAAATTGTTGTTAAGGATATTAAAGATAGTTCATTGTTGTTGAATATGATTTTCCAGTGCTTTTGGAATTTTCCTGAATGTAGTTTATGATTGATTGTCGTGCATATCTATAGACTGCTTTAAATTGAACTAGCTTGGTCAAAGTGTCAAAGGTAGTATCATACCACCATTCTGCTAAGGGAAACCATTGAGCTTGCTTATTCTAAAGTAGAGCAACAAAGATATCCTTCTGAACATTTAATGACCACTTCCATCTATCCACTTAATAGAACTTGATGGGAGGAACTATGTTCGAATTCAATACTCCATGACACAGAGATATTTGTCCAAAAGTTAGTGATGAATATGGAATCCATGTCACTAACACTTATTTCTTGGATTATTATGAAGCTTCTGCACATTCTCCATGAATGTTTCTGGAAAGTGCATCAGCCATCATATTCTCTTTCCCTTTCTTGTCGACCATCTCAAAAGCTAAATTCATCATTTTGGATAACCATTTTTTTGTGACTTTGTGGAGATTTGCTGCTATAAATTTACTTAAGGTTTTCATGACAATTTTTTTACCTTGTTATGTCCCCATCAAAGGATGTTGCCACTTTTTAATTGCAAACAAAATTGCTATCATTTCCTTTTTATAGTTTGACTTTAATGTATTTTTTCCCTTGAGTTGGCAACTCTCAAAAGCTAGTGGTCGTCCTTCTTACAACAAGACTGCACCAATCCGATAAAGCAAAGTACCACACCCCAAAACAAAGGGTTTGCTAATATACACTACAGCTAGATTAGTGGTGGTGCACATTTACCTTGTCCAATGTTTGAAATTCTTGTTAAGATTCATATAACTCTCCAAATGCTTCCTTCTTCAGCAAGTCAATGAGAAGATCAACTATTCTTCTATAGTTTGTGACAAATGCATATTAATGTTCTATAAGAGCTAAGAACTCTCTCAATTTTTGTAATGTCCCCTTCTTAAGCCTAGTTAGTTGTTGCATCAGTTAGCCTATTCTAGAGTTCTTGTAGGCTAATTGGAGGTGGTTAGGGGACTCCAAGGTTCTTAGAGAACTCTTTGGCAGGTTTTCTTAGCATCTAGTGGTGTGTTGGTGTTCTAGTGGCCCTTAGGATGGCGATGATGGCCTTTGTTGCATTTTCGGCCATCTAGGTTGTTCTCCTCTAGTGGTGTGTTGGTGTTCTGTTGGCCCTTAGGATGGCGATGATGGTCTTTGTTGCATTTTCGTCCATCTAGGTTGTTCTCCACATTTCTTGGAGAACACTGCTATTTTTAGTAAGTGCCCTTTTTGGCACCTAGCATCTCTCCTCACCGTCAGAAGCTCCTTGGTACAATCAATTTATGTTTCGAATGCCTCTTTGATGCTTTTTGTTAAGTGGTTGGAAATGTTTTAATATTTACACTAAAGTCATAAAGTAATGTTTAAATATTATAAAGTGAAAAGGTTATTAAAGTTACTTTTTTAAAAAAGAAAGCAAAAGTGTTTTTTCTCCAAAAAAGTGTTTTTTTGAAAAAATAGCGAAAAAGCAAAAAAGGGTTTTTTTCAAAAAGTAGCGAAAAAGCAAGGAAAAAGCTACAAAAGGGGGTGTGGGGCTCTCATTTGGATTATTCAAGTTTGCACACATAACAGGATGCTGCTGGAGTGAACGGAGAAGTTCTTCCAAGGATTGATCGAAGACAAAAACCCTCATCAAATCACTAGTTTCAGTGGTGAAAGATCCTCCCTAGTTGGTAGAGTGATTTCAAGCATGAATCACCTTGGTATTTCATGGAGTTTTTAGTTTTAGGGTTTCAAAAAGAAGATTTTTTTAAAGTGTTTTGATTGCAGGTTTTTTGGGGTTTTTGAATGAGGATTTTTGAAGTGTTTTGATGTGACAGATTCTCAAGGGTTTAGTGAAGACTTCTTGAAGATTTTTTGCAGAGATGATAGTGGGGTTTTGAGGGTGATTTGGAAACCCTTATTGCTGGGTCGCACTTTGTATGAGCAGGCCATACTATTGTTGACATTTGCTAACTGTACCACTTGTCAAGTGACCTTAGAGTTTGAGAAATGACTCATACTGCTGTTACAGACCTTCATATGCCTTTATGAGTAGTTCGGGTGAGTTGGTTGAAGTCTATTGGGCATGTACCTATTGGTGATGATCCCTGTTAGTGGTTAGTGAGTTGGGTTGATGTTGAAGGTGTTTTCTAATTGTATTCCCTGCTGATCCAGACCTGAAGCAGTCATTTTCAGTCTTATCAGACTTGTAACAGTGTTTCCCAACCTTTTCAGACTTGCTGGGTATGTTAGAAGATCGCTATGACAGTGTCGCGTCTGATTGAATGCTATTTGCAGACCTGAAACATGTCATTTGTCGTCATTTGAAGGTAAATAAAGTGTTGGGTTAAATATCTGGTATTGGGTGACAGTTTGGGTTTGTTTGAAGGAAGGGGATGATTTCTACAGGGGTCTGAAAATTGTCCTTATGTGACTGAAAAATGTATGACAGTTATTTCTGAGTGGACATGATGCTTTGAAGGCTGCCTGGAGTGCTGGGTGAATTTGGCGATGATTAGCATCCTTGGGAGAGATCTACTCACATTTGGAGGTGTCAAACAGGGGTTCCTCTTGCTGCTGGGCACTATTACAGTCCATTTTCAGACCTATTTCAGACTATTCATTTGCTGATTCTAGGTATTTTAAGTGAGTTTCATGTTGGTATTTATTGTAAATGTTTACTTCATAACTTGGCATCACTATGTAAGCGACTCTGCTAAAAACAATTGAAATCAGGAGCATTGTGTGTATTAAGTGTTTAACATCCAAACTTGCAATAACACAGCATATCACTAAAGAAAATTTAAATCAGAACTGGTGACATCAGCATATCTTTAACTTGCATGTCTTTGCACTTTCATGTTACTATTAATTTGGCAAACAATTTTTTCAAAAAATTAGGGGGTGTTGTTACATACTCATCACTGACTTGGGAAGATGGCATTCCACCACAACCTTATTTCTGATGGGATCTACCTCAACTCCCTCATGATAAACAATAGGACCCAAATAATTCAATTCCTAGACTTTAGATGCTAACTTGGAAGGTCTTATTTACAACTGACTATCCAAGATTTGTCAAATCATCACTTGTGATAATCCTCCCAAGTTTTTGTTGTGAAACTCAACATCATGAAAGAAGACCGGGACAAATTTCCTAAATACCAACCTAGACACAAAATTCATTGAATTTTCAAATGTGGGTGAGGTATTAATTATACAAAAGGAAAAATCAGGAATTCACAATGGTTTCCATGGGTACAAAATGCTGTTTCAGGTAAATCCTCATTCTTAATTCTGATTTAATGCCATACCAATTAATGATCTAATTTAATATTAATTATAGCTCCACGCAATTCAGCCAACAAATCATCAATAATTTAAATGGGAAACTTATCTTTGATAGTGATTTTGTTGAGTTGTGGATAATCTAGACACATCTGCCAAGTATAAATCTTTTGGTGAACTATCACTCAATCTAGTGAGGCCTACATCCCCAAAATTCTGGTACAAATGTCTCAATCTCACTCTTTTATATATATTGATGGCACTTCTTGGAATTAAGTCTATAGAATGATCAGAATATCTCACTAGTTGGAAAACTCCTAGAAATATCTTGAAACACTGTCAACAATGATCTTTAACTATCATGATATCTCACCATTGGGAAACCCTCATAAATAATTGAAACATTGGAGCGTGCTTAACTATGGTCTTTAACCTAGAGGCAGAACTTTAAGATGGGCTGCTGCTTCTATACAGCAACATTGAGCAATGACTCCATGTGCTCCTTAAACAATTTTTCCATGTGTTGGGAACTAATTTCTTATGAAGGTGCCTCTCAAATAACCTGAAGTTCATGATCTTTACCATTCACCATAAATCTGATAAAATTATCTTAGATATTCTTTGCAACTATTTCAAGAGGCTTCAACCACTGAATTACCAAACCCACACCAACCCCTCTATGGGGCTAGCCAACATATTGCTGGTAAGTTGATAGTTCTCTACAGTCAGCTGAATTTTTCAATACTTCCCTTTGCATTTGAAGGTGCCACCAATTGCAATCATCTCCTAAAATTTTGGAGCTATATATTTGAATAGATTGAGTTGTTCTAGCAATTTTAAATAAGTAACATTATGGGCGTCTCTTGAATCTTTGAGACTACCATTTTCTTATTCTTGACATGCTTCACTACCTTGGGGTTTCGCAAGGTAACAAAATCTGCCAAAGTGTTGCAAAAGATGACAACTTTGGAATTGAAAATTATATCCATATGAAATAATTTATTTTCCACATGTTACTTGCTCTATTTGTAATTGCAATTAAAGCATAATACTATTACTTTTCATTCATCAATAAGGTGCCCCTATAGTGAATCTAAGATTTGGTACCCTATAGACTAGGTCGGATCATAACTTGTGGCCAATAATATTTTGTAGATTTTTTTAAAAAATTCTGAAAAATCAATTACAAAAACAAAAAAAAATATACCTCCATACGTAGATGATGCAGGTGCTTGCACAAGCAATGTGCAAAAGATATTGCAAAAGTTGCCGCACAATGATATGGAGTGTACTAATAATGAAAGATGGGAAAATTTTCCTTGATGGCCTAGGGCAAAAGTATTTGATTTCAACGATTTGATAATTGATTTATAAGTTTTGAGGTTTTTTATTTGCAATGGTAGGGTCTAATTTACTCCAAAATGCTCTAAATGATGAGTAATTTGTGGATGTCCAAAAAAACCCTTCCTTCAAACCCTTGTAGATCTAGTCTTTTGCGTTCAATTTGGATGGAATAAAGATAAAACTTACTTTCTCAAATGTTTAGAACTCAATGGCATGCTTAAATTTTCTCCATCAAGCTCCAAAATGCACCTACACTATAAAGCCACAAAGAATAACTTCTTGAATTTTGGTATTTCTATCAAGTTTTTTAAATTCTCCAAGTCATCATTCAATGCAAGATAAAAACATACTCAATTGTTTAATAAAATACAAAATCTGCAAATTAGATCTCTAAAAATGCTAACAAGAAGCAATCCCAGAAGCTTTGATATCAAGTAAGAGTTGCTATAGAATGCTCTATACCATGAAAAATTTATAGTATGGAGATAGCCACCCAAGACCAAAGAGCTTCAATGAAAGCATAGAGAGACCCAAAATGAGAAAAAAATTCAATTCTATCAAAAAATTCAAATATACAATATGTTTGATTCATTACAATGAGAAACCCTTGTATATATAGGCAAGGGTGAGGCATAGAACAACATAAGATTATGATATGTGTCTTAATTGTATGATTTGAGATACAAAAAGTAAATGTGCTAAGAATTCCTTAAGTAACAAGTGTGAAAGGAACCAAGAGGGAAACCGGTTAGTTAATATACCCTATTCACACCAACAATTCATGCTACCCTTGACCAAATGCCAAAATGCACATTTGCTGAAGTAAGCAAGTTGATCTAGTGTTGATTGAAAGACTGTATTGTCCATTGGATTTGGAGAAGCATTTATTCTTTTCAAATCATTTTGTAGCATAACACACCACAAAGTTGTAGGATGGTTGTAGTGGCATATCCTCTCACACAAGTGATACCTAGGCATAGCCTTGTCCTATGCCTCTGAAATTTTGGATGACAAAGTGCCACTCTAGACTCATAATTCATGTGCAAAATTGGAGTTTTTCAACTCTTAAAGTAGCTATGTGAATTTGGGTAAGGCTATCATTGATAGAAATCCTTCTCCTATCACTTGTCTTCCCTAACTTCCTCTTGGAAGAAGAGAATGCAGAAAATAGCATCTAGTGCTCTATATTTGCATGTTTGATCTGAATATTTTCCTCCTGTTTATGTGGCTTGAACTGTTTTGTTGGTATCTCCTACTACTGTTGCTCTACATCCACCAATACCTTCTTTGAGAAGAGCTTACCTCTAGTGCCTTACTCGAGTGAGTTCACATCTGCTATTATGATATTCTTTAAAGTTTTACGAAAATATAATTTTTATTTTCATATATCTACACTTAAATATTCCTAGTTCATCTTAATGCTACAAATTTGAGGCCTCGACAAATGCCTCTTAAATTCATACAAGCTCCATTTTGTGTCTCTTAATCCTTGTGGGGGGCTCTTAACTCATAGAACCCTCACCATGGATGGTAGGGCTCACGACTTTGAACATTGCATTTGTAGAATGTAGTTCAATCTTCTTTTCTTCTGGTGGCTTTGTGGCAGCATTGACAACGACACCCTTTGAAGGTTTATCATTACATCACAACAACCACCATTTCCAATACACAACTGAAACAAATTATCATCTCTTTCCAACTGAATATCAGATTGTTATTCATGTTGATAAGAATTTTTAAATAAAACTCAAAACTCAAACAACTAATGAATGTTCTGGAAATATTCAAATTCAAATTTTGAATCTTGGGGAGGAAGGGTTGTAATCTTTCAACTGCATTAAATGAAAGAAAACATGAAAACTGAGCTTCTTAATATTCCAAGCATTTTTTCGTGACAAGTGGTTTTCCAAGTACCTTGTACTTGCAGAACACATAGGTGATTCAATTTTCTTTGCTTCCTATGGTCTTGTGGTAGCACTGCCAATGGCACCCTTCCAAGGTTTATTATCACACCACAACATCCGTTACTCAACCACAACCAAATCATTAACTCCTCAACCAAAGATTAGATTGCTACTGATGGTAGCAAAAAATAAAAATAAAAATTACGGACAACTGGAATTCTCTAGGAATGTTTCAAATTCAATTTTTGAATTTTGGAGGTAAAGGCTATGATATTTCCATTTTAATAAATGGAGGGAATAATGGTAAATCCTGGAAAAATGAAAAATTGAGTCGCATCTTTTTTTCCCAAGAGTTTCCTGGTATATATGCAGTTCTTCAATGTTCAGCATGTAGATTTTTTTCTTTTCTGTATTGTTATTTTTCTAGGGTTCATGTGTATGATATGCACCTCCAATTCATAAAACCTTGAGGGATGAGCACCTAGGCTCTGGTATCATATGATGGAATATAATAATATATTAGTATATAACAATTTATTGAGACAATCCACAACTAATCCATTTCATTAGCACATCACATTAATCTTCAATAAGCACCCATAGTAAAACATGATAAAACATAGAGAGAGAGAGAGAGGGGGGGGGATATGGATGCCACGGATTATCACTTTAGTAATATCATCTCACTTTAAATGTCAAGCCTTAGGTTAACTTTATCTTACATCAACCCTCTTATTTATAAAAGGTATACCAAGTTCTATATAAGCACCATAAGGTATAACCATAAATTCAGGAGAAACAGATACGTGAATTTTTACTTAAAGCAGGCCCAATAGTATAGTTTTTCATAAAAGAACCTGCAACTAGTGGTCTAGGGGCCCAACAGTGCAGGATAGCAATAGAGTACATTTTAAGCACAAATGTGTAGGAAAAAGACAATTCAAAGTTATTTTAAAATAAACATAGAGTTCTCAGAGATTTCAATCCAGAAGTCACATTTCTTTTGATTTCATCTCCCATCTCCCTAGATGCAAGTGAATCAAAATGATCAAACAGCTTTCCCCAATTGACAAAGAGCTAGAGGGAGAGGAAAAATTTCAAGAAGATAAATGAATTCCTCCTAGGATGGACATCTCACTTGCATGTAGCTAAGGAGGCAATTTTGAAAGGATGGTTAGAATCTTTCTCCTCAAATTTGGCTCATTAGAGTTCGCAACTCATAACTAGGGAAAATTGCAAGATATTCACACTGGTGGATAGTCTTATTTGTCATCCTCAGTCCTTTTAATTGGAACAATGGCTCCTGGCTCAGTTGCTATGCATCCAGCACCTAATATTGCTGATGGAGTTCAATGTAATGTTTCTGTTTATCCTTATGTTGAGAGTTGTGGTGACAATATGAATGGTTTTCTTTTCTTACGAGTTTCTGATCCTGACCCTGTTCCACCAGTATTACCAACCGATCATGTTAGTGTACCTAATATGCACATTGCTGTTTCCATTACATATTCGGCTTATGTTTCCATGGCTATTCTTGATGTTGAACAAAATGAAGATAAACCATCTACAAATGCTGAAAATATTGATTGAGGACTGAGTTAAGGAATTCAAAATTGTGGCAAAAATTCCTTGTATACAACTGAGTGATTATTTCCCATTAGTTTTAGTTCCTTGGTGTTTGTATGGACATATATTTTGGCCATCAATTTGACGGTTCAAGTAAAACTGTGTGTTCTCTTTAAGGTGTATTATTTTTGAAATCTACTTCATAATATAAAAAACTGTTCCTTCCATTATAAAAAAACATTTGCTCATAATTAGTTCAAAAATTGAAAAAACACATCTTCAGAAACTACCCCTTATTTGCAATACATAGCTTGTACCTGGAAGTAATCAGCTGCAGATTCTTCTGTTGGACTTAAATCTATTACTGAAATTTTGTCATCTGAAGATTCCTCTAATCTCTTGATTTCTGCTTTTATTTTTGCTTTTATTTCTGCTTTGATTTTTGCTTCAAGTTGCCTTGCCTTTTCTGCCTTGATTCTTTCTATCTGAATACAGGTGGAACAAGGCTTTGCTTTGCAGTTTTCAAAGCATTGCAGCATACAAGGATGACCAGTCTAAAACATTACGACATGATTCATTACATTTCAGCACCTTCTTCATTTTCTCCCAACACTTAACAATCTTCTTGTGTCCACATGAATCAAACATATATATTAGTTCCTCCTGACATGATCTTATATCTCTATTCTCTGAACACTTCTTTGTTATTTCATGTCCACAAGCACTAAATGTAAACTGTACAGGTTCAGTGCATTTTGGATGATCCCCATAGTGGCAGGTACTTTGGCAATGGTGACCACAGTTCAGTTGACTGTTGCATATCCTTTTACACAAGAGAGGATTGAAGTTGTCAACAAGTTTGCTAGAAATTGCAAAGGGTGGGCTCAGTGGATGTCGTGGACAACAGAGATGTATTGTGTCACCCACACAATTCTTATGAGATAAATATTGAAGAAGTTCTGTCCAATGTTTGGACCTCTTTGTCAAACACACTTCATTTCCACAAAAATATATTGCACCCCTTGCTCTTGAAACTGCTACACACAACCTATTTCGCTTTGCCAGGTGCCCAATTCTCCCTTCATCATTGGAACGAACCAAAGACAGTATAATAACTTTATTCTCAGACCCCTGCACCAAATCTAAGTTTTCTTAGAATAACATGAAAGTGAAACTATATAAATCTCAGTAAATAACCAGAGCAGGTCAATAGAATTACAAATACATCCAGCAATGATAACATAAAAAAGAGTGTGTCTAACAAACCGCCCACAACAGAAATGAAGAAACAGAACTATATAAAAATAAAAGCAAGCCTGTTGATGTTAAAATGATTCAATCAAAAGGGCACTGTTCTTTAGTTATCAGATTAGAGAAAAATCGAGCATTACCTCAAACAACCTCTGTAGAGAGATGATGACATACCTGAAATCTGTCTATAGTAAGGACTTCTATGGCTTTCATAGCAGGTATTAACTTCAGCTTATCTCGTAATAGTGTCACCTGACAAACATGTACCAGGACAATGGTTTTGTATAAATCCTTTTAAGATGACCCTCAATAACATGCAATCAGTCATAATTTTCTGTAAATATTAATGCATTCATACCTGCCCATTATATGAAGCAAGAACAGTTATTTCACCAGGGTTTTGTCCTTCAGCTATCATCCAATGCACAAGGGCTATCACCATTTTGGCTTCACCTTCATTTGCAACACTGCGTTGTTTAAACTCTACATATGAATGAGACCAAAAATACATTGGGTTTGACATACACATTGGTGCTTTATTTCTCTCTCCTGATACAAATTGAGTGTTTGTCTGTAAATTAGGATAGATGGGTAAGATCATGGGCACAAACTCTTCTCTCATCCGGCTCTGTGATGACAGTGCTTGAAAAGGCAATTTATTATGCTCCACAAGTCTTTCAAATAGTGAGATTGCAAAGCCACGCCTGAAACATTTTCAACTAATTTAGAAATGTTTAATACTGTGTTTCTTGAAAAAATGTTATGCTTTCTCATTTTCCCTGGGCAATTTAATGTGTAGCTACACCAGATGTTTTTCTAGCCACCGCAAACATCTTCAGTACTAATTTCCATCATCCTAAAACAACATCGAGAGTTAATTTTATAGGTGAAGAAAAACTTTCTAGCACACACAATCAAAAGGTATAATTTCTAAATACCAGTATACCTTCTTTCAAGTTCATAAACTTCAACACTTGGAGACAGTTGGTAGTGATCGCCAATTAGAATAAGATGCTGAACACTTGGACCAAGCACTGCTAACAACTGAGGTTCCAAGATCTCTGCTGCTTCTTCAACAAATACAATTGATGGTTTTAATGCTTTTAATATTTCCTGATTCAGTGCTGCACCCTGTGAAATGCAAGAAAGATAGTAAATTATCTAATCAAACAGAAAACCAGTCAGGTAATAAATGACATAATCAAACAGAAAATTTACCCCCATTTATGCATGGAAACGGTATAATGAAAATCATTTGAAGAAAAAAGTCATTATCTCCAGTTATTTTTTATTAAGTCCATAATCTAAGCACAACATGAGTTTCCATGATTAGATGGAAATCTGTTGGGATTACAATTGTTGTCCTTGATTACCAAGGAATGATCTTAGACATCATTATTCCTATTTCTGTTGCATTGTCGAATGGAGTGACTTTGGGAGGCCACATCCAATCTGGGAATCCATCTGCTGTTAATTCCATTCATCCAACAATAGCTCCTCATTCCTCATCTAGGGATGAATATTTTAATTTTTTTCCAAGTTCCCAGGATGGAGGAATGGGGAGACACAAGTGTGGTTTCAAAGATGGCAATTTTTTTGCTGAATTTTAGGCATGGCAGAGGGATGGCTATTTAAATAACTTTAACAAAATAAAAGAAGCTAAAATTTCTAGAATTAAATATAAGCTGCTCGCCATTGGGAAGATCAAATTGAATTTTGACGTGTCCTCAATAGGTAATCTTGGAGCTTCAGGTGCCGACTACATCATCAAAGATGAGGTGGGAGCTCTAGTATGGGCAGTTTTGAAGCATCTACCATATGAAACCAACAATGAAGCCGAGTTTGGAGCTCTGTTTGAAGGTCTAAAGCTCACTGACCAAAAGAACCTATAGAGTTTGAATATCAAGGGAGATTCAATGATTTGTATCAATACAATCAAGTCATGCAAAGCACATTGCTTGAAGCTTTGGAAGTGGATTGATGTGATCAGCCCTTTGATGGAAAGGATGGATTTTTTGATCCAACATATTTTTCTTGAACTGAACATGGCAGCGGATTTCTTAGCCAATCATGCTATTGAGTAGGGGAAGGGAGAGTTGTGACCAATCAATGCAACAAGTAACCAAAATTTGAAAATATTCTTGATTTGGATCATTTTGTTGGTCCAAGTCTAGCAGTTTAATTTTGGAGGTTCCTATAATCATAGCTATCCTGAGGCGAGTTAATCTTATCTCTGGCAGTCTGAATAAGGTCACAAAATCTTCTTTGACAAGGAGGCAATGTGTTTTAAACATGGTTGAATGCTCGCCCACCATAATTAGGCAATGGAGAAAAGAATTTTTATTGAAGGTCATCATTGCAGTTGTCAAAAAGAAGAGTTGTTTGTGCAATTAGGAAGGCTTTTGAACATTACCATTCTAGCAACAGAAGAAGTAGTTTTAAAGCAACAATCAGAAGGATTCTATTGGAGGCTTGACACTCCCATAATACAGTTCTATTGGAAATGTTTGTAACGACTTGTATTGACATCCCAGGGAGGAATTGCATGACAAATAGGCTTTGAATAGGTATATTCAAAGCTCTTGACCCAAGGATATCCTTTTTTCCATCTCAAACTATGTGAGAAGAGTGGCTTTGCATGTCTTAGGAAGTGTTTTAGTAGGGCATTGTTAAGGGATAATGAAAATCATAGAAATTGTTGGATTCTTTTTGTGGAAGAGCTTTTGAAAGGAAATTGGGAAGAGTTTTGGTCCTTGGAAAGTCATCTTGATGTTCTTTTAGAGTAGCAAAAGGAAAGACTACAAGAACTACAGGAGGGTTTGTTGTTCCTCTTATTTAATGTAAACTATGAAATGTTTTGAATACATTTCCACTCCTCTGATCTGGTAGCGTCTTGCTAAAAAAATACAATATGCTGAATTTGCAATGACAATCCTCACTCTTTCACCTGTTTTCAAGAGTTTTAGCATTTTTTTAAAGTTAACCCTTTTTTTCAAAGATTTATACACCAAATGTAGCAGCCTGTCAAGTTCTGAGAAAGGAGGATGTCTCCTCCAAGTCCACAAGTTCCTTGGACATCAAGGACATCACCTGGACTCTTGAGGATGCATGCCCTTGGAATGCTAGAATATTCAAAAGTTGCACCTTCTTATTTCAATTCATTTGATCCTTCTATTGAACCATCTTTGGTTGCACCAAAATTTGGATTTAGTTCTGTTGATGTTCATGCAGCGTCGGTCACTACTTCCAGCCGATTTGATAAATTAAATAATAGAAAAAGCTATTTAATTTATAGAGCCATCGTTTTGATGAAGAGGCATGATCGATATTAATTATATTTAATTATGAAGAGGCATGATTTAATGAGTTGTATTTTAATGAGGCCGACCTCATGCTTCTTTGGGACGCGATTTTCAAGAGACATTCTTTGGTGGCCGACTTGTTGCTTTTGAAAGGTCACGTCTTCCTTCATCACATTGTATATATACTTGGTGATATCTCATTGTTTCATCATCGATTCATTCCATTCTCATTCATCTCAAGTGTGAGTTCATCCATAAGAGCAGATCGACGTTGTTGAAGGTTGTAGTTCATTATCAACGAATTGCTTCATTGTATTTCTATGTTGCATCATATTTGGTGCTTATATTTTGGCCTTCATATTGACCTCTTGTAAGGAGTCAATTATTGTTGTGATTCAATATATAAGCCATATATTGTTGCTGGGTTTTTCTCCCTCAAGTGGAGGGTTTTCCCAGGGTATCTGCTGTGTTATTGTGTTGATTTTTGAATTAATTTTCTGTGCTTTACATCTTATCATAAAACTAACATGGTATCAGAGCGAGTTTGAAGAAGATCTTGATCAGATTTTGTATTACAACGATACTCTTTATTCTCTTTCTCATCGTTGATTACTTCTATCCCTTCGTCAAGATGGTGAACGGTCTTAAGATTGAGGATAGACTTGAGGGGGCATCAAATTTCACATCATGGAGATTCAGAATTATGCTCACCTTGGAGGAAAATGAATTGGCTGAGTTTGTGGAGAGCAAAGTCCCTGAGCCTATGGATGAGGAAGAGAAAGTTCAATGGAAGAAGAAAGATATCAAGGCGAAGAAGATGCTAGTTGATTCCGTGAAGGATCATATTGTTCCGATTGTCTCCAAGTTGAAAACGACAAGATAGATGTTTAAAACTTTGGAGGAGATGTATGAAATCAACAACACAAGTCATGCACTTGCATTGAAGCAACAACTCCATCATGTTAAGATGGCGAAAGGAGAATCTGTTATTTCTTGCTTCACAAAGATTTAAGAATTGAGAGATCAACTCTCTACAATTGGTCATGTGGTTGATGACAAGGACTTGACCATGCTTGCTCTTAATGGTCTTCCTTCATCTTGGGAGTTACATTCAAGGAATCAGTGCAAGATCAAAACTTCCCAAGTTTGATCGATTGAGGGCGGATTGCATTCAAGAGTAGTCTAGGTTGGCTGCAAGAGGAATTGGTCAAAGCTCCACTAATGAAGACATTCATGTTCTCGCCTCTCAATCCTCAAAGGAGAAAGGGAAAGATGGGAAGAAAGGCTATTTCAAGAGGAATAGAGATAAAAGGAGTTGATGGTGCTCCCACATTCAAGAAGAAGAGGGACCTCTCCAAAGTCCAATGCTTTAGATGTGACAAGTATGGTCACTTTGCTAAGGATTGTCCAACCAAGCCTAAGCAGTAGGCCACCATTGCAAATGTTGATGAAGTCTCTCTGTAGAAGGATTCATGTGAATACTTGTTCTATTCGGCATTGTCAAGCAATGTACCTACCGACACCAACACTTGGTTGATTGATAGTGGTGCCTCTCGCCACATTATCGGATTTAGGGAGCATCTAACAAATTTGGTGGAGAGAGATTCTAGTGAACAAGTCATTATTGGAGATGATGCTAGTTACTCGGTGAAAGGAATTGGGACCTCCACTCTCCACTTGGATTCTGACATCTCCTTGCAGTTGAGTGATGTTCTATATGTTCCATGCATCAAGCGAAACCTTCTTTCCATTTCAACCTTGGAAGACAAGGGGTACCAAGTAGCATTCTCTAAAGGCAAAGTTCTCGTGTGGATGAAGAAATCAAACTTCAAGACTGCTTGAGCAATTGGAGTCAGACATGGGAGCCTCTACAGGCTATGCACTCATCCACTTCAGGCTCTAGTGCACGATTCTTCAAGCTTGTGTGACCTTTGTCATCGAAGATTGGCTCACCTTCACTTCCGAGCTCTACCTATCATGGAGAAGATGGTCACAAGCCTTCCAAAGTTCAAACAGGAGCACAAAGGTACTTGCAGAGGCTGCGCTTTGGGTAAGAACACAAAAGGTCCATTTCATAGTAGAGAAAGTAGATCCAAATGTATTCTAGATCTCATTCATTATGATTTATGTGGTCCAATGTTTGTTGCTTCTTCAAGTGGTTTCTTGTATTACATTATTTTTATTGATGACTACCCTAGAAAGACTTGGATTTATTTCTTGAAATCTAAAGAATCTGAGGAGGTATTAGAAAGGTTCAAGGAATTCAAAGCTCAAGTAGAGAACCTATTCGGGAGAAAATCAAAGTCCTAATATCCGACAATGGAGGAGAGTACACTTCCGACAGCTTTCAAATTTTTTGCATTGAAGCTGGGATTAAGAGGGAGTTATGTGTCCCTTATAATCCTCAACAGAATGGTGTTGCTGAGAGGAAAAACAGGTCTATCGTGGAAGCAGCTAAAGTCATGATTCATGACCAAGATCTGCAAACCTTCCTTTGGGTTGAAGCATCCAGGACAACAGTCTATGTTTAGAATAGAAGTCCTCACTGA
The DNA here is from genome assembly GCA_007258455.2 of Sequoia sempervirens. Lineage (NCBI taxonomy): Eukaryota > Viridiplantae > Streptophyta > Pinopsida > Cupressales > Cupressaceae > Sequoia > Sequoia sempervirens. Next base: position 308,329,662 of record VDFB02000015.1, read on the forward strand.
ATCCTAGAGAACATGACTCCTGAAGAAGCTTTTACTGGGAAGAAGCCAGAAGTGAGTCATTTGAGGATCTTTGGATGTCCAGTGTATGTTCATATACTGAAGGAAAAGAGAACAAAGTTGGAGCCTTCTGGCAAGAAGGGATATTTGTAGGTTACAGTGAGACATCAAAAGCCTACAAAATCTACATTCTAGGTCATAAGTTAATTGAGATCAATAGAGATGTCACATTTGAGGAAGATGTTGCATTTAGAAGATCCAAGGGCACTCACATGGAGATTGATAATGAAGATTCTCCTCAAGATATGGAAGTTGACCATGTTCCAAAGATTCAGAGGGAGGCTCTTGAACCAAAAGAAGATGATGATCCAGTTGAGCCCTTGGAACCTACTGATGGGCCTATCGATATTGTGATTGGAAGAAAAATACCTCTTTGGGCTAGGCAAACAATGCAGGAGGCAGAAAGGTTTGCAACACCAAGAGGAACCTTCAGAGAAAGTAAGAGACCTCATAAGTTCTCCAGCTATGTTGCTTTGATGAGTCAGATTATTGAGTCTGAGCTTTCCAGTGTTGAGGAAGCTTCTAGTCAACAGGTTTGGAGAGATGCTATGACAAAAGAGTATTAGTCCATTCCCAAGAATGATGTTTGGGACATCGTTCCTAGACTCAAAGGAAAATATATGGTATCTTCTAAATGGCTCTTCAAGATCAAGCATGCGGCTGATGGGAGCATTGAAAAATACAAGGCAAGATTCGTGGCTAGAGGGTTTTCACAAAAAGAGGGAGTTGACTATGAAGAGACATTCACTCTAGTTGCTCGTTATACTTCTGTTAGGACCATCATTGCCATTGCTGCATCTAGAGGATTGAAGATTCACCAAATGGATGTGAAGACAACTTTTTCTGAATGGTGTAATCGAGGAAGAATTTTATATTGAGCAACCTGATGGATTTGAGGTACATAGGAAGGAGTCTCATGTTTGCAGGCTGAAGAAGGCCTTGTATGGTCTTAAGTAGGCTCCTTGTGCTTGGTACGAAAGGATAGATCGTTACCTGTTAAGCTTGGGCTTCTCCAAGAATGATGTTGATTCTAACTTGTATTTCAAGGTAATTGATGGTGAAGCATTGATTTTGGTTTTGTATGTTGATGATTTGATTCTGACAAGAGAAGAACACCTCATTATCAAATGCAAGGAGTTAGCTTCTGAATTTGAAATGAAGGGTCTTGGTCTCATGCATTACTTCCTTGGCTTAGAAGTTTGGTAGAAGCCAGATGAGATGATTCTAAGTCAAGGAAAGTATACCATTGACATTTTTAAGAGGTTTGGTATGGTGGATTGCAAATACATGTCTACGCCTATGGAGACCAACTTACATAAGTTGAAGGAGGCAGCAACCAGTTCAGATCTGGTGGATCCCATGATGTACAGGTAGTTGATTGGATCATTGATGTATCTAGTCAACACTAGACCAAATATCTTCTATTCAGTGAGTGCATTCAGTCAGTTAATGTGTGAACCAAGGCAAATACATCTTGTTGCAACAAAACATATCCTGAGATACTTGTGTGGCACAGTTGGATATGGGCTAAGATATTCTTCAGGTGTGGATTTGAAGTTGCATGGTTATACTGATTTTGATTGGGCAGGGTGTGTCACTGATTGGAAAAGCACCTTTGGATGTTGCTTCAGTTTGGGGTCTGCGATGATATCCTGGTGCAACAAGAAGCAGTCATTTGTAGCATTGAGTACATCAGAGGCAAAGTATATTGCAGCTTGTGTGGCAGCTCAGGAAGCAGTGTGGCTTCAAAAGCTCCTTGTAGGATTGTTTGGATAATCAATGGAGCCTACTATCATTCATTGTGATAACCAAAGTTGTGTGAAACTTTATGTCAATCCTGTGTTTCATGACAAAACTAAGCATGTGGAGATCAAATACCATTATATCAAAGATATGGTATTGAGGAAAGCAATACAATTGAAGTATATCAGCACTGATGAGCAGACGATAGACATTCTCACCAAGCCTCTCTCTAGGATAAAGTTTGTGTACTTTCGAGACAAGCTTGGTATGGTGGAGAATCAAGCCCGAGCTAAGAAAGAGTCTCAGTATTAGTGATCTTCATTAATGCATTTCTCTTTGAGAGATTTGAGGTGCAAGCCCTTGTTAATGCATTTCTCTTTTGAGATTTGAGGTGAAAGCTCTTATTTCCATCCTCTGGGAGAGCCATGGTGGATGTCATGTGTGCAACTCCATGACAACATCACGTGAGAGAGTCCATGATGATTTTCTTGTACTTGTGTTTTTCACCCTCTGGGAGAGCCATGGTGAAAGTCACGATGAGGTGACAACATCACATTAAGTGATGAACACTTGTACATACCATACATGGGTGCAACCATGATGGTTGATATCATAATGAGGTGATATCTTTCTTTTCCACATGGATGTAGCCATTGCGGTAGACATCACGATGAGGTGATATGTCTTGTGCAGCTGGAAGTATTCTCCCTAGCTGAGAGGGAGTGTTGATGTTCATGTAGTGTCGGTCACTACTTCCAGCCGATTTGATAAATTAAATAATAGCAAAAGCTATTTAATTTATAAAGCCATTGTTTTGATGAAGAGGCATGATCGATATTAATTATATTTAATTATGAAGAGGCATGATTTAATGAGGATTTGTATTTTAATGAGGCCGACCTCATGCTTCTTTGGGACGCGATTTTCAAGAGACATTCTTTGGTGGCCGACTTGTTGCTTTTGAAAGGTCACGTCTTCCTCCATCACATTGTATATATACTTGGTGATATCTCATTGTTTCATCATCGATTCATTCCATTCTCATTCATCTCAAGCGTGAGTTCATCCATAAGAGCATATCGGTATTGTTGAAGGTTGTAGTTCATTATTAGTGAATTGCCTCATTGTATTTCTGCATAAGTGATATATTGTTGTGTTTTTCTCCCTCAAGTGGAGGGTTTTCCTAGGGTATCTACTGTGTTATTGTGTTGATTTTTGAATTAATTTTATGTGCTTTACATCTGATCATAAAACTAACAAGTTCTTCATACTTGAGCCTAGAGAACCATTTCTCCAAGGCCTAATTTCTCTGACTTTGTCTTTAAGGCTTAAAAAGAAAGGTCACAATGCATATTACACTTCATTTTCTGCAACGCGTATGCATGAACCAGTGATCAATATTAAGGACTTGCAAATCTTACTTCAAATTAAGACAATAAATTGATATATCCATAATCCATGAAATTTTTTCATATATACTCTTTGTAGGAGCACAAAGTGCATGCAAAATAAAAAACAAAACAATAGCACTGGACGACCGGGCCATGGAGTAGTGTTGTTGTAGGGAAATAATGGTTGAAATGTGTACTCTAAGTATTGAGGATAGGACTAGGTCCTCCTTAGTTTTGGTTTTACAACCAAGTGGGGCACACCTTCAAGAAACACCTTAGAAACAAGTATTTTAATGACAATTAAATGGAGACCCATAGTCTAAACTAGTGAAAACAGATCTGGTACATAAATCAGCCTCCATAATTCCTCACAATGCAAGTCACATGCTCCCACTTAAGATGCTTAGATATTTCAAAGAAAACAATATGGATATTATAACTAAGAAAATTTAAGCCACAATATACATATTGCAAAATTATTTGTTGTATTAGACTAGACACTATATCTAAAACAATTTCTCAAATGGTATTCTATATGAAAACTAGTCTTCAAACAATTACAAGAAACATTTTCACTAGTTGCATGTTCTAAAAATGTTCTCTCATACCATCCAATTTTTTTTTACTTAATTGAAGCTCTAAATAACATTCACAAATCATTTGAAGATATTCAACTAAGAACCACTAGCCTAGGTGAAATTTTTATCATGTTAACACAACAAAGCTTGTCAAACATTAAATAAAGATGAGCGATAATAAGAAGTTATACAGTACCTTGATATCTTGTTCATTAACTATCTGTTGGGTGTGTCACCTAGCACATAAAAAACATATATAGAAGCATGGTAGGATAATTAAAGAGGGGCTAACAAAAAGATCACATAGAAATAGGGAAGAAGTAAATCTAAATATTTGAGAAAGAAAAAACACAAGTAGCGAAAGCAAGATCATATGCTATTAATCTAAGTTATTGGTTCGGGTTCGAGGGTTCAGTTTGCAAGTTCAGCTAAAAAAAAAAATTGGGGTTGGGCTCATCCATACAAAAAATATAAAAATCAGAAATATATGCATATTTATAACAATTAATAAGTTCAAATTACTATACATAGCATCATATATTATACAATAAACAAAACCACCATAAAAGTAAAAAATATTAGAATGTTAGTCAATCTGAATGACATGATGTATATTATATATTAAAATTAACTACATTGTCGCATTTCTTTTTGCAAGTAAGCATCAAGTAACTTCAGGGAAGATTGTCCAATTGGATGACATATTATAGATGAAGACTTGTAGGAAAACTTTGAAACTTGGACTTGGAGAGTACTTGGAAAATCAAATGAATTCATTGGGAGTTTAAGGGAAATGCCCCTAATGGGGTTGAGGGGTAGTGCCCCTCACGGGGGTCTAGGGGTAGCACCCCTCGCATGGATCTAGGGGCAACACCCCTCGTGGGGGCTTGGGGGAAACCAAGCCCAAATTAGGACCTCCAAAACCACACTAACCTTAATGGTGTACATCATTTTGCATTCACAAGAAGACCCAAATTAAGACTATCAAAGCCACAAAAACCTTCATAGCACATATCATTTTAGGGTTTGGGAGGCAAATGACACTTTTTTAAAGTAAAAACAATTCTGTTTTAAAAGGCCGAATTTGTTTGTTTTCCACAGAATCCACCCAAATTCCCCTCGAGTTTCTCTGGGTTCAACAAAGTTGGACCCATAGTCTATGGGCCGAACCTTGTCCAAACCCACAAGGGATCAGATTCGAACCCCGAACGTGGGTCGGATTGGACTAGACCAAGACCCGATTCCTTGGGACAATGAATCGATATGTAATGTCCCCTTATTAGTGACATAAAATGCAAAGTTAAATTTTTATTTTTAAAGATTGTTTGATAAAGAGCAATGAAAGATTGATGGAATAAGATAAATGAAATGCATTATTATCAACTAGTGCATAACTAACATAATTTGATATGACTTATTACTCTTGATCGAAATAGATCTTCGCCTTGGCTCCTCTTTCCTAACCTCATTGGAGGAGGGACGCCTTACAGTGCCGAGGGTGCATGACTAATCTCCAAGTAGACTCCCTCAGGATTTATTACCATCTTGGGATATCCAACATGGGATCGAACTTACCAGCCTTTCCCCCCCACAACAATCCTCTCCTCGATGAGCGTTAGCGAAAGGAATTGTTGGCTCTAAATCTATTCTCGCAACAAGCCGTAATAACTTACAAGGAATGTAATAATTTTTGCACGCAACATTATTACATAATCAGATATTCTTTTATGACTACTGATCATGAACTTATATATTTATATGTATAGGTGTAATTATACTTACTTGCTCCCCTGCACTCACTATGAATGCTTCTTCTATAATATATTTCATGAGTACCTTAGATGTTAAACATCTTTCGAGACCCCCTAAGTGGAATTCTATTATACCATTTGACATCATAGTGAATAATCAGAGTTATTATAGTTACAAATAATATATTATAAGTATATATAATTGTATATGTCCACCATCTATGATGTATCTACAAATCTTAATATATATGTATATATTGAATATATACTTATCAATTGTCAATATGCCTTTCCAACTTGTAATATACTTATCCATCCTAATATATTCAAATCATAATATACTTAAATATATTTATTTGTATCTTAGTATAAATGGCATTCAATAATTTATTTACCAAATATACGAATTGCAATATATACAACAACCATACTTTATTTAGTATATATATATATATATCAATCCTTAATTGAATATTCATCAATCATAAATATATTTAAATATAAATATCCCACATAATATATTAAATATATTTATAAAGCATCAGCCATAATATATTTATCAATGAACACTGTTAGTAAATTCCAATTTTAACTAACAACCCTTAACTACTAATTTCAGCATGTGTTTATCTATATTTATTATTAAGCATCCATTCATCCTTATTTTATTTCTAAATACTTACCTTTTGACCGGTCTGCAAGAATAGTATTATTTTCCCTCTTTTCTTTTTAGCATATCACAATTCTCAACAACTGATTATTTGCCTGTACGTAATGTAACCACTACTTTATCCCTTGCATTTCTCATTTCTTTTCGATAACCATAAAGATTTCATTCTATTCTTTAAATACCCATGATTTGGGTGGAGGATCACACCCTTTCACCAGTCGTGGCTTCCTTGAAGGATTGCATCTCTTTCTTTGGGTGCTGACTTTTCTTAAGTTAATGTCTTTATATATTTTTTAATTGTTCATGGGTTTATATCCTATCATTTATTCATTTATTCTATTTCATATTTTTTTATTGATGTTTCAGAATATATGAAGTATTATATTTTTAGATTGCCTTTATCTATATTTGTTTATTTATTATTTCTTCTATGATTTCTTAGGAAAAAATATTTGTTAGTTTAGGATATTATAATTTCAATTATTATTATTTTTAATTCAAGGGGTAAACGCTTTTGACCGGAGCTATGAACCGGATACAACCATTCAACAATACCACCCCAACGGGGTTTGAACCTTGGTGACAAGAACAACAATGCCACCTATAAACCATCACACCATGCCAATACTGACAATTTCAATTATTATTATAATTAGATTCTTCATTTATAATTATTTATTTATGATGATCATGATTAAGATAGTAATGGTTAAGTTATTATTATAATATTATCTACGATAACTATAATAATATCTGAATGGCAATTACTCAAATTTATATTTTGGTATTTATTCAATTTCGGTATTTGTATTTCAATATCTTAGATTTAGCTTTACAATTTCGGGGACATGACACGATAACAACTATTATTAAATAGGTTGCAAATATCTTCTTTGCAAGACCTCTCATGTAGCACCCATCATCTTATGGGGGGCTCTAATCTCTCTTTATCTCTCTAATAGGGACCTAATATCTCTTCTACTTATGTGTTAGAAGTAGTCTTTGGGGGGGTGGGGGGGGGGGACGTCATTATGAGTCCTTTTATCTTCTATCTTCTTCACCTGTATGTTTCATTACACCATTTCACTTTTGGAGAGGGGTTTTTATCTGCAAGAACCCTTACAGATTCAAACTGATTTTTTTTCTTTTTGTTGCACTTAAACTCTTAACTTTGTTTACAACAAAGGTTTATTATCACATGTAGTTTGAAAGGTTCCAAGCATAAACAACAAGAAATAAACTTGAACATAGATTTTAGGCAATCAACAAAGATGAACATAAATAAGGATGATCATACCAAACAATGATAGCTTGTCTTCTTTATTTGATTTGAAACCGATTACAAACATTGAGGGTTGGAAAGTACAGTCAGTTAGGTCTGATTTGAGTTTTAGACCTTCAATTACATCCAATTGTGTTAAAGCACAAGACCAAACCCTAGTTGTATGGATGGAAGATGAAGCTAAGTGAAGTAGGAAGATATGCCCAATGGGAGATGACTGAAAAAGCGATTGTAGCAGCCCACTAGAGATTGTAGATGCCCAAATACTCCTCAGATATGATAATGAAATCAATTTGGGGACTGCTGTAACAAAAATCTGGTTATGCCTAAAGTTGGAAATCGCCAAAATTATCCTTCTTTGCCACATGAACCTCTTGAAAACCTCCTTCTAGCAAGTAAAGATGAAAGTGTCACAAAACAAAGTCACAATCTGCAACTAAAACTTCACCAAAGCAATCTGTTTAAGCTCTATGATGAATTCCACTTGAATTCATCTCACATGGTGGAATGGGAACATCACCATACCATAGTATTCAAGGGAGCATCACCTTGAATGGACTAAAAATTCATTTCAGTCAAGAGAACTCTCTTCAATCAGAATAGCAACACAAAAACATGCCTCTCTCAACCTCCCAAACTTTCTTAAAAAAGATTCCAAGCCCGAACCGCCCCAAGAAGAGGATCATATTTGTTTTATTAAAATATTCACTTTACTTCAGGACTAAGGCACCTCAAACCGCCCTAAGCCAAGTTCATATTTTATTCCATTAAAATATTTGTTGCCTTCATCACTAAGGCACTCAAGTCACCCTTGGGGAAATATCAGATTTTCCCTTATTAAAATATTCATGACTTCATGGCTAAGTTTCCCAAACCATCCTAGGAGAGGATCTAATTGCTTTTTGAATATTAAAATATTTCAATTTGGAAGCTTCCTTGAGCCGCCCAAGGGAGAGATTAGATTTGATCTTAAAATATTATATTTTGGTTGCTTCTCCCTTAAGTCTTCTAAACCACCATAGGAAGGGGAATTCTTCTAGAAGCATATCTGATTTGATGAGGTCGACTCACCTCCTTGTTTGCTTGGTCTTGCAAATAGACCTTGCTTGCTTTGACCTCCTTGTGTGCTTTGACTTACAAGTGGACCATGAGACAATGATAGAATAAGATCAACATTATGCTTGGCTTGGATTAAGGATAATTCCCTCTTAATTCTCTAAACACATCTTACCAAAATTTGATTCTCATGGCCAAGATCATTCCCTTATCTTGCCATCTAACCCACGGGAATGTTGGATGGGCTAGAATCAAGACACCATGGTGTCACTCTGAGAATAGGGACATTACAGTTCTTCCTTCTTAGAATTGCTTGCCCTCAAGCAATCACCATGCAACCCACTGTTCCACTCTGATTGGAATGCCAATACACCATAACACCTGAAGAAACTCATCACGATCACTAAATATCAATGCATCATTCATGTCAATACTTGGATCCCAAATCAACCTATCCATCTGGCTATAAGAGTAGCAATAGATATTTATCATGACACAAACATCACATATGATCCATCTGTATGAGTAGACCATCAAAAAGATGTGAAAAACAACTCCCATATGCACATGGATCAACTCATTAGGCCACCAAATGTCGTTGTCGTAACTCAAGCCAAAAAATAAAATGAAGTCATAAGTATCAACATACCAATACTTGTCAAAGAAATCCATGTCATACTCCATGTTCATCAAATAGATATGCCTCCACACACTCCCAAGCAACTGATTAGTTGATGTAGACCCTGAAAAATCAGAAAGTGCCTTGGAGTTCCAAGTAGGACAACTACTAACCCATGACGAATCAATGAAGATGAAGTTACCAATCAACAAATAGAAAGTTGCTATATCATAATAAATTGGTGACATAAACAACGATGAGTTATGGATGCCTTCAACACCCATCAAAGACAACTCCTGAGTGGCTAGTCCACTACTGGTGTCATCAAAATCACCAACTGAAAATTTTGAAGTCTTCATTAAACCATCCAAAAGAGTAATAATAGTTGTAACACTTGTTCTTTTCAGCTGAACACTTTTGTCATCCACCCACAAAAGGTCAAAGATAGCAAAGAGAACAATCACATGGCTGTAATAAACTGAAATTAATCTCTGAAAACCCAATTTCAGTAATCTAAAAATAGGACAGTAACAACAAAACTAAAATCTTCTAAAGACAAGAAGAGATTTAGGCCATCTACAATCAGATTATATCAAAGTTATGAGCAAAATTTCTCTCCAATCAAACATTATGTATGCAATTGAATACTTATGATGGCTGATAAGAGTAAGGACAACAACTTCATGATAGAAATTTGCCTCCAAAATCATCCATAAAACAATCTTACCAACACCACTATCCTCCATACAGCCTTGAGAATAAACTTCAATAGTAAAGTAAGCTATCATTGAACTTAATTCATTGCATACCTAAACCTTATGCCCACCTTCACCAACTAATGAAAACTTCCAGTTGAAGAAGTTTTTGTGTAAAGTAACATTCCATGAGTGCTCCTCACCTAGATCCCATATTTTGTTACTATCTTCCTCTATGTTGCTAACATCAAGTTGGTCTTCATCATTCAACACGAGGAGGGGATTATCATGTGTTAACTCAACTTCCATTATAGAAAAAGGTTCATCAAATGATTGGAAGTTGTTTTCACCTTCTTGTTCAAACAATTCATCAATTTGCTTTAACTCTGTATTTGCATACTTAGGAGGTTGTCCTAAGTCAAAACCTCCTTGGAGCAAACCAAGCTCTTCAGTTTCCAACTTACTTTCATCTGCTCTAGCAACTTCAACTTGCTCCTTAAATTGATGTACATCAACAAGCTTATTTTCAACTTCTAAGAGATCCATTTGGGTGCTCTCTAAAGAAGTTATTGATGATTTAAGCTTAGATGTAAGCTTATCAATTTCAGCCTCTCTTCCCTTCAATGATTTACATATTCGATCAACAAACTCAAGGACACGATCTCTATCGGAAAGCAGGTTCAAATAATCCGATTTAAGTGTTTCAAGAGCCTCTTTGACTACACACCAATCTTCAAGTGAAGATCTTCTCTCCGTGTCCATTTGTCTCCTTTCAGCTTGTGCCCTCCAATTTGATCCTCAACAAACTTATGTATGCAATCCAAGTGAGTTAAAGAAAGTAAAATTTTATCTTCAATGACTAACAACTGATTCTGTAATTCCAATGTTGAACCATCATTAGAGGTTTATTCAAATCTTCCAACAAACTCCCCATCAACATGCTCATCAATTGAATCTTCTGAAAAGACACTTGGTTCTTCAATTTGCATGGTTTATGATTTTTCCTCTTCTCTATTATTATGTTCAAATGATAGGGAAACATCAAATTCAAGCATTAAATCATCACCAATGGCTGTTTTAAAATCTTCATTAGCATATTTTTCATCTTGGATCTTTGAGGAATCACTCAACTCTTCACTTGGCATGGGAATTTCCCACTCATAATCTGAATTACCTTCACAAGCATGGTGAAGATACTCCTCATTAGGGGCTGTCCTGAAAATTAGAACAGCATCAACTTGTTCAATCTTTGAAGTTTCATCGTTTCCCACATCTTCATCAAAACTCTCTACTTCAATGCTCTCAAGATTTCTTGCAAAGTCACCTTCTAGCAATCTATCAATCATCTTCAACTCATCCTCAAAAACAGTAGCATCTTCGAGGTCTTCATCAAGTGAAGGACTCACAAAGTCCAACACTTCACACTCACTCACTTCATCAAAGCAAGGCTGAACTTCATTAATTTTTGCTGTAGAATTTTCCAAATCAGAAAACTCCTCTATGCATGTCTCTTGATTTGTGACCCTTTCTTCATCATACAGAGGCTTAGACTCATTTTTTCCAACTATCAGGTCTTCATCTTCTTTATTCTTCTCATGACTTAGCTGCAATAAACAGGTGGTAGGAGTTCCTATTTCACATTCTTTGTTGTTCCCACATATGTGGTTAGATGTCCAAGCTTCCTGACATGTGAAACAACGCTGCTCTCTTCTCAACTGTCCCACAACTGCAATCAGGTTATCCTGAAATTGCTAGAACATTTTTTGTTGCATTTGTTCAAGGTCTTTCATTATTTTCTCTAGTCTATATATGCAAGGCTTTCATTGTGCATTTACTCACTCTTCACATAGTATGATAGAAATCTTATTGTGCATTAAATTGTTCACTACTGGAAGGTTATTTTATCAAATTATGATCTTGGCTACTCCAACATGAAGGATATCAATAACTAATGTGTATTTTTTAGAATTTTTTTACTATATTTTACAATTTTTTCATGTGTGTGGAATAGAGACCTTGATGATCATTGAAATAACCCTTTTTCTTTACTTGAGGCCACATGACCCTCAATTGATTCAAGACATTTTTAAAACCATTATCTAAGGCCATCACTATGGTATATTGTCTTATAGAACTATCCAAATCTTTCTCCTAAGAGACAAAAGAACATTGATAAATCATTTCCAACAAAAATCTCTAGACTAGATAATGGAGGTAGAAATTATATTCACTTGAGACAATAATATAGTTAACAAAAATAATTGGATAGGGGGTGGACAATGTTTCAATTATTGAGAGAGCAACCATCAAATAAAGATGTCCAAATGGATATGATACACTTGATGCTTTATACCCTTAATCAAGAACTAGCTATAGAAAGGTTAATAGAAAAATTGGTGCAACCTCAACAAGATGGGTCAAAATAGCTAAGATGTTTGGTAACCTTAGTAGGGAAAAACATGATATTGGTGGATACTTGGTGGCAATGCATTTCATGGTGCTATAATAATGAACACTTGGATGTGAATGATTACAATGTACAAAAATGAATGCTTATAAAAGCAAAAGTGCAAACCCTAGGTGAGGATATGATTAGTTTGTGAGAAGTGTTCTAATCCTATGCAATGAAACAACTTGACCTATAAATAACCCAACCTAATAATTAAAAAACATTCTTAAATTTAGCTTAAATAATTAAAGTAGTAAGGGAATAAATAATTAATTAATGACTAATTAATCATTAGGTGATTTTCCTAATTACTCCAATAGTTATTTACTCATCACAATTATACAACAAAGAAAAGTGGGTGGAGAGAGCTCACATCTAGATGAACATAAAATACTCATAAAGAGAACAAACTTAGAGAACTTCAAATTCTTTAACTTGTTTAAATTATTTCTTATAAGTGTTGTTTTCATAATATAATAATTAATGTGATGATTTATTGATCTTTGATTGTGTAATTGTGAGTCAATCTTCATTGATTGATATTCTATAAGTAATGGTTGATAAGAAACCATCTCTCATGTCATGAATGGTCTACTTAAGTAACACTTACTACATTTTGGTGACGTTCATTGGAGTCATGTACATATATTTGATACACTTAAAAAACACCTTTTAAATGAAAATGTAAGAGCTAAGAAGCTTAATAAAACAACATTTAGTGAAAGTTTTGTAACCAAGATAACAAGCTAATGAAACTTGATTGTGATTAAGAAATTTCGTAATTAAATATTTGCAGCACCTAAATAAACGACATCTTGAAAAGTTATCATGCTCTAGTCGTAAACATCACTAGATGCAATAAATGCTTCAAAAAAGCATTCAAAATTTTGTTTATATTTAACTCCCAAATTTTTAGATGCTTCTCATTTGATGTAGCCAAGGATAGGGAACCAATTGAATGATGATATTTTTCTTTCAACGAGACTTCAAAAATTGGTTTATATTGGTTAGAAAGTCCTATAATGATGCTTAATCAATTTTAGCAAGCTCTAAAGGTGGTTGAAACCTTATGAACTAAAACTACCAAAAGCTAGTATATTTTGAATGACTTTTTAAAGGCGAGATTCCACAACAAATTTCTCCAAAAATTAAAGAAAAAACTTACTAGTTGAATGTAAAATTTACCACATTCACATCTCTCTTTACTTTATAATAATAGAGATTAAACTTAGAACAAGCAGCAACATTTTTTAACCAACTTCTAAACTCATAGGATGTTGGAAAATGCTAATTTTGCTTCCAAAAATGTATGAATGCCCATGAAAAAAATTGGACAACATTAACCACTTGGAAAAATGACAAATATTGTTTTACGAGACCACACAAACATATAATACTAAACCACATAAATGGTAACATCAATATATCAAATAAACAACACAATATTTGGAGAATGCAAAAACTACAAACTTTCATCTGCCTAAGCCTTCCAACCTATGAGTATCCTTTTGTAATGCCTTTAACTTGCAAAAAAAAATGGAAGACCCAACATCACAACTTCATTAACTTCTCATTTTATGAAAATATAATGTATGATGTCGCCTTTTAACACGAGAGAAAATAGGAGAAAAAATTAGAGTTGAACTTCTAGTTGCATCTACCAATTATGATCTCCACATTAATAAAGATCCACGTTCAACAAGTAAGTTCCCCAAAGAGTTAGTCAATTGGACATGCAAAACTAAATTGAACTAAACTAGGTGAATGGATTGAGGGACCATAATTTGATTGAACTGAACTAAGTGCATGGATTGAGGAACAAATCTTGAATTAAGGGGGGAATTATGCAAATGGTGAATTCATTCAAAATAACCAAATCAATAATGCAAGCAATCATAATGCCACAAATTAGCATTTTTTACTTGCAAGTCAAAAGGAATCTTCAACATTTGTAGGGCACCCAAATCTGGAGGAAAAATTATTTAAATTCAAATTTACATTTATATATATTTGAAATTAAATTATAGTGGTCTCGAGAAAAATATATTTAAATTCAAATTTACTAGTGGTTCTCCAAACACCTAGAATACACAAACAAACACAACAAAAAAAATCAAATGTTGTTTTTGGTTGATGCTAATTACATGTCAACCCAAGTTGCTCTTGCACTAGACATTGAGGTAGGGAAAAAAGAAAAATCCAATTCCTTAGACAAGAAGCCTCTTCATTTGGTTTATTCTTCCATTTAACTAGATATTCAACATACTTTTGCTCTTGGTTTGTTTAGTCACCCTTTGTTGAAGAATCCTCTTAATTTCTTCTTTGATATTTTTTCCAGTCAACATCTTGTGATCCTGCCCTCTAATTATTCTCCTAAAACTGTGGTGGCAACGACCATTTTTTGTGCAAATTTAAGGTTTTTTTCCATTGTAGTAGTACGCTGATTTTTTGATCTTTTTCGGTGAAATCACAGGTTTATGGTGAGTTTTAAAGTTTCAATGTGTTCATTGTTTTGAATGTCTTATTTTCAAATTTTGTGGCAACATTGTTTATTGACGATTTTTACCGTTGGCACAGAGTCTACCAAACTTTTGTTGTCGTTCACCAACTAGTGGCTATGCATCAAAAACCTAGACGTTTGTTGTCACAAACTAGAAAACCACCTTGTGTAACTTTTTCCTTACTATAGTGGTTTAGCGAATTTTTTTGATTACTGATTTTCAATCCTAGAGGTAGTTTTTGAACTGTACCTTGTGGTTTTCAGATTTATTTGGCAACTTTTTGTACACAATGACAGTTTTGTGGTAAGTAGGCATATTCCAACACATGTTGGTGATCAAAGTATATTCTGGTCACCTCCTTTTTCTAATTTCAGCATGGCATCAACATGATGTCAGCAGTATGACCATACTCTAGTCCATTTTCTTTTTCTTTTGAAATAACTTTAACATGAAGTGTCCAAATTTTGCAAATGAGATATTGTTGGAAAGCTGGTTTTGATCACCTTCTAGTAGTGTAGGTATTTTGTTAAAAAAAAATTGTTGGTACATTTTATAGCTTGTTGAAGTTAGGTCTTCATTTTTGGCTCTCAAGCTCATGTTTTTTTCTTGGGTCTTTGTTTTTTGAGATTTTTGCAATTTTTGAAAGGTATTTGAGAGCTCTTCATAGCTATTCATACACTTTTTCCAAATTTTCCCGTACACATTTTATTTGGTTTGTTGTTGTTTCATATTTTGATTGATTACTTGGACATTTTGACATTTGAAAAAGTTTTATTTGCATGAGATGACTTCATTTAACCTATTCTATAATTATTTTTATCATGTAGTTTTTTAGGGCATTGTCAATATTTGTTGAAGGTAAGTGCAAGAAGTTGGGTTAGTGAAAGTGTTTTTCCTAAAAATCAAAGTTTGTCATACTTGGAGTAAAATTTCAAAGCACTTACATATAGAATCTTAAGAAAGTCCAGTAATATGAAATGTAGGATTTTGAGTCTAGTTTTCAAATATATCTTTTATTCTAATAGCCAAGTGATACAAGTTAATTTTTTATAAGATGTACAAAAAACATTTTTTAAAGTTACTTTTTAGGGCCATAACATGCACGTGTACGAAAAAACATAATTTGACCTAAAAACAATTATTTTTCTAATTCCTATTGGAAAAAAATGTATACTATAGTGAATTTTGTTGAGGATATTTTTTATAATTTTTTCAAATAATATTTTTTAATCAATTCTATATTGGCCTTAATTGCTATTTTTGAAAATCCCTTTCGTATGACAAAGATAATTTTAGCTAAAAAAATCATAAAATGATTATTTTCTATTGTGTAAAGAACAATGTTTAGATTAATGACATATAATTTTAAAAAAATAAAAAATAAAAGATTAAAATTACGAATCCCTAACATTTCAAGCTTATGGGGCAATTTCTTCAAAAATTAATTAATAAATAGAAAAACAAGTCCAATCAATAAAAGAATTACATATTTGAAAAATAGACATTGTCATTTATAGTTGATTTTAATTTCGCTAGAAAATTCTAAAAAAAATCATCAAATATATTGCTAAAGTTATTTTTTCTCTTGTTTTCATGGCTTTATATATGAAGTTCAAGGTTAAGGGTTAGGTTTCCAAGCCTAAAACGAAAGAAAATTGTGGGTAACAATTTTAAATTTTATGAAATGTGTACTTGTGCCAAAATGTGTACTCATTCTAAAAAGGAGCGAGAATTTGATTTAAGCAAAAACAAATATCTATTTTAAAAATCAAAATAGTTACTCGTTTGATATAGGTAGAAATTTAGTTTGATGAGCTCGATCCTAAATGAGTACCTATTTTTTATGAAACGAGTATATGTTCCAATCAAGATTCTTTCCAAACTTGACGCTTCCAGTAAAAGTGGACCCATTAGCTTGCACTTACCCTTGAATGCACTTTTTTATTTGTAAACATATTGAGATAAATTGCCACCATTCTACATGCATTTTGAAGATATTGCACAACATGTTGTGTCATTTTTTGTACTCACACTATATAAAGTGCTAGGGGGGGTTTGTTGTGTTCACTTTGTTATTTGCAATCACAACCTTGTCTACTTTCATGCTTGTGCCTTGTTTTTGCACACCCCTTTTAGTTGTAGGTACTCTTGTGTCCACTTTGTTGATGTCTCTTCTCTTTTATGCACTACATTATGACACACAATTTTAGTGGACCTATCATTCCTCTCCCTTGCAAGCATTATGAGAAGTTACCATATTTTTGGTACTATTGCTTCCTTGGTTTCAATTTTGAGTGAGCTACGAACCTATTTTTTGGTTATTATGTACTGGATGAAGTGGCTAGTTACCCATGTATTTTAGTGAGTTGGAACACATACCATATAGACACTCTTGCATTTTTAACTTTGTGGAGGCAACCTTCCATCCTCAACATATTAGTTTCTTTAGACAATTTACACCTATATTTTTGACTTGCACTTTGTTTTGTATTGGTTGAGTAATGTCATTGTGGTCACTCGTGCAAATTGATGTGCTAAATGTATCTTTGATTGTTAGTTTGTTGCCTTGGTTTGCCATCTGATCATTTTTTGAGTAGTGTCATTGGGTCCACTCATACATATTTTTGTTTTCTTGATCCAAATCTTCATCATAATTTCATATGAGGTTCTTTAGTTTCAACATTTTTTTTTAAAAAGGGGGTAAAACTTTATTCAATCAAGAAGAACAACATTACAATCAAGGAACTAGAGCTCGAGCAATAGGGCCCACTAGGGACACCCTGCAAAGAAGAAACCAAGAACATAGAGAACCAAAGCCTCAAAACCCCAACAAACACACCTCAAGATTCAAGAATATCCTCCTAAAGCATCATCTTCAACCTCTGGGAACATTCCAAGGGAAGATGCTCCCATCCATCAATATGCCAATGACCCTATGCTCAAAAGCCAATTTCGCCAAACAATTTGCAACATTATTACACTCTGTAGGGATGTGGACAAAGGAAACAAATTCCAAAGAATTGCTAATCCAAAGAATATGCCAAACCATTGAATCCAACTACCAATCCATCCCTTCCAAGGTTCTCTTATTCAACATAGTTATTAGAATATGAGAATTCGACTCACGTATGACCTTGCGCCATCCTAAAGCACATCCCTTTTCTAGAGAAATAAGGATAGCTAGAGCCTCCATAAGATTATTACTTTGGTTTCCTTGAAAAATAGAAAAGAAGAAAAGGGTAGTTCTTTAGTTCTATCCTTGCCAACGCTACCAAATCCAACAAATCCAAAATTACCTCTGGAGGAGCCATTGATATTTAACTTCAAGACACTTGTAGCCAACAGTGACCATCTCCCTTTACGTTGAATCTTCCTACGTGAAGATCTCCTTCCATTAGAACAAGCCTTCCTTGAGTCACCACTAACTAAACCCAACCATTGCATCATCACCAACTTGCCAGACCCAAGAGGGATATCCACCTCACATCTATCCTAGGTAGTTTCTTGAATCATGCCTAGAACCTGCTACCAAACTAGAGGAGCTACTAGCCCCTCTCCCTTGAAGATCCTTTGGTTCCTCTCCAACCAGATTTTCCAAAGAATGTAGGAAGGTTCTATACCCCAAGCCACTTGGAGACAAAAATTCTTAGCAAGATGCCTCTCCAATGTCCTCTAAAACTCAACCAAAGATGAAGCATGCACACAAGTCTATCTCCACACCTCCCATCATTGGTGCCAAATGGTCTTATAATATCTACTGAAATAACAAATGTGAATAAGATTCCTCACTACTTCCACATAGAACACATATAGATGGCCCCTAAAAACCCTTCTTTTGAAGATTATCCTAAGTGAGACACTTGTTATGAGCAACTAACTAGAGGAAAAAGTTGCATTTAAGCCATGCAAACTTATTCCACACATACTTACACCAAGGGACATCCTCCCCTCCATATTTCTGCCTATCTAATTCTTGATACCCAACGACCATCAAGTAAACTCCCCTAAGATCATGACTCCAAGCTAGGATATCATTCCTTTGCAAAGAGTTGCATGTTCTACCGACCAAAATATAAAATACCTCTTCTTGGTCCTCCTTTGAACCCCTTGGTGGCCAATCTTGAATATCCTTCCATTTGAACACCTCCACCTACCCAAAACTCTTTGCAACATTGAAGTCTTCCACTTGGGACCATACAACCTCAAGGAAAGTGAGACAAATATTTTGTAAATGCAAATAGATGGTCATGATTGGGGGATGACCATCCCAAGAATCAAAGCAAAAGAGAGCTTTAAACCCTTTATTACAAATTCAAAACAAGCCATGCTTGATTAATCCATCTACCCTTTTGAGAGTATGTGAGATCATAAATCCTTTACTTGTCAAGGAGATCCTAGGCACATTTTTCCTATCCACCCCCTCGAATATTTAGAAGAAATAATCCTAGCCCAAGCTTGATCCTGATTAGTGCACCATCTCCAATAAAGCTTGACTGCCAAATCTTGACTAGTGAGGATGACATGCTGCAAACCCAAGCCCCCATCTATTTTTGTCTACATATATATTCTCCCACTTAGCCAAGATCCACTTCGAGGAGGCTATATTACCAACCCATTAGAGTTGTCTAGATAGGGCATCTAGATCCTTAATGAAACTTGCTGGAGCAACTTGAACCATACACCTGTAAAGAGGGAGTGCTTGAACCATAGATTTTAATAACATAACTCTCCCAACAAGGGATAGCCATCTATAGGTCAATGAATGAACGAATCCCATAACTTATCCAACACATTTTTCCAGATCCCTCTTGGTAAAGGGCCAACAGAAAGGGGGATACCCAAGTACACAAAAGGAAGAGCACCAATATGAATCTCAATATCCGAGCAATTCTTGACTAAATAAGGGAAGGGTATTAAAGAAGAAAATAGAGGACTTATCTTCATTGATTTTTTGACCTGAAGTAGTAAGATAGATATCTAGAGCCCACTTGAAGTGAGTCACTTATCCGATTCTAGCAACACCCATAGGAGTTGTATCATCCAAAAATTGTAAGTGGGATTGGGGGGTAGCCCATCATGCCAATTCCATCCTTGAATAAGTCCATGACTCATGAGATTTCAAGATTCTTCCCAAGCCCTCAACCATAATAATAAAGAGATAAGGTGACAGAGAGTCACCCTGTCGGAGGCCCCGAGAAGCACCAAAGAGAGAATATGACTCACCATTAATCAAAACTGAGTAGGACGTAGACATAGAACAAATCATCACCCAATTGATCCAGCTTGAACTCCAAACCCAAAGGCATAGAGCACTTTTCGGAGAAAAGCCCATTTAACCTGATCATAAGCTTTGGTCATGTCCAACTTAATGAATATGTCCTTCTCCTTGGATAACTCCATAGAGTGAATAACTTTAGCTGCAATAACCAACCCATCCAATATTTTCCTTCATGACACAAAACCTCCTTACTCTTCCAAAATAACCTTGTTGAGCCACAACTTAAGTCTCTCTGCAATTAACTTAGATATGACCTTATAGACCACATTACATGTATGGAAATTTTCCTATACTTATCAAGCTTATTAGCTCCTGCTCTCTTGAGAATAAGAGCTAGGAAGGTGGAATTCATTTCCCTCAACATCTGTTTGCTTCTCTATGATTCTTGCACAACCTCCAATAGATCAAATTTGATAATCTCCCAGAATTATTAAAAAAATTCTATCGGGAAACTATAAACTATCTCCTCTACTCCCTTTGGTAGGATGGGTCTAATGAGTGCCTCATTTTCCTCAATAGGAACAACCGAGGGAATGCACTCCAAAATGAGATTCTCTTCCACCTTTGCAGTAGGAGAATCCTCTTTGAACAAAGAAGAAAAATAATGAATAACCTCCTACGAGATATTTTTAAATGAAGAAAACTATTGTCCCTGGGAAGATATCAAAGAGGAAATCAAATTACCATGTATTCTAACTTTGATAGAGTTAAAAAAGAAAGTCATCTTCTTATCACCCTCATGCAACCAATCAATCCTAGACTTTTGTTTCCAAAAAGTCTCTTCCACCAATTCCCATTCTGCTAACTCCTTCATGGCTTTTGCATCTTCATTAATTGATAGCTTGGTAATCCCTTGATCCCTATTCTATCTGGTGATGACATCCAAGCAGTGTCGGACAACCAATTTTTCCATAAAATATTCCCAAAACTCTACCTATTCCACTTCTTGAGCTGATACTTCACAAATTGGAGTCTCTTGACAAAGGTATACATAATAGTAGCATGATCAAGCATGCCTTTACTCCCCACTCCCTCATAAGTTCCTACAAAGAAGGATTTCACAACCACATAATTTGGAATTTAAATGAAGGGTTCTTAGAAGCACTCCTCCCACTCGCAAATAATTTGATAGGCCAGTGATATGAGCCTCCCCAATCCAAAATCTTTGAATTAGTGACCCAATTGCTGTTGTGATAGGGCGAATTTCAGTGTTAGAAAATGAACATCAAACAAAAGAGTGCAAATAACAACTAAAGACACCCTACACCTCAAGATTAGCCTAGTTGGATTTAATACAAAATAAAGACAACAAAATGAAACATTTTACCTTGTCTCGAATCGATCCTTTGGTTGGCCCTTCGATCTTTGGTGTTGTATGCTCCTTGGATGGCAAGAGATGCAAATGTAGATTATAAGATAGATGGAAAATGGATGAAAGTGGATGCAAGTATGAAAAATGGCTAAGTATGGCTCAAGGAATTTTTTGCAAGAGTTTGGCTAGCATGAATGATCTCTCCTTAAATGAGAGAAAAGAGGGGGTATTTATAGAGATTTTGGAATTCTCTAGGGAAATGGACGGTCAAGATCAAGCCACCAAGATCAAGATGTAGGGCTAAGGTGAGTTGAGAACTCACAAGCCCTCACATCTTGACATGTGGCATGTGAAGTGGCTTGAAAAAGATGAAGTGGACATGAGGTGGAAATATAGTACATGACATGGAGGTGGTACATAGTACCTTGGGATTGGACAAGATCTCCTCATAAAGGAGGTCCTTGTCCCCATGTGGGTGAGAGGACATGTGAGGAATTAAAAATTTCTCAAATATCCACATGGAGATGAGAAAAGGAATTTAAAATTCCTTGGAATGCATTGGGGGATTAAATGTGAATTAAAAATTCACATGGGGAATGGAGTGCCTTCTTCAAAAAGAAAAAAACATTTAATAGGGTTGACTTAGGACACATGACATGGAGATTAGATTGACCTAATCAAATGATTAAGATTGTGCAAGTACCTGATTAGACAAATTAATGCCATATTAGAGGCAAGTGGGAGATTAGGAAGAGTTCACATGTGACTTGATATGACAAGTCAAAGATCACATGGGGAAGAGAAAAAATAATTTAATATTCCTTGGAAGGATAAAAGGAATTTAAAATTCCTTGAGAGGTTGATTAGGCTAGTTAATGAAGGATTAGAGGAGGGTTAGGTGGCTAAGAGAGATTAGAGGCCAACTTGCAAAAGCTGGAGAATGTGACACATCCTAATCAAGGATTAGGCATGTGCGCATCCCTAATGATGAGATTAGAAGATGGATTATGATTAGATAAAAATGATGGAGGATGTGACATATGGGGAATTATTTATTTAATTCATTTGATGAAAGGGGGAAGGTATTTAATTATTTAACTAGATACCTTAGGGATTAGAAGAACTTTATAAGATATTAATTAAATAATAGTTATATTACTTAATTAATGCGAATAAGGGGATGCTTAGATGAAAATGGATAAATTTGGATAAATTAAGTATCCAAATTTAGGTGTCTATAACTACCAATCCAAAAACTAGAGATTAGAAATCTATGCAATATCTCAGAGATAAAACCATCCCCACATCTTCTATTATTCCACGCGAACATACCATTACTTGAATTTATATCTCTTAAAACCATTTATGAGGGTTCAAGCCTATCCACCCCTTCCCTCTTTTCCTCCAACCTGATAATACATTAAAATCACCAACCAAAATTCATAGGAGTAAAGGAGCTAAGGATCACACAAACTTAATATGATCCCAATGATGACATTTACTAGAAAACTTAGTTAGAGCATAAACATTGGTAAACAAGAAGATTTCACCAGAATCAAAGCTCGAGGTAGCCATAGACAAGGAATTTCTACTAGCAATCCACCAAAGAGTAGAAATCTTGTGTGGGTCCTAGAGACAAACAATCCCTCCAACACTTCCCTGTGCCCCTATACACTAACATTGACCTCTCCACCACACCTTCCACTAACAACTTAGACTCTTGAATGAACACAACATCAAGAAAATGCAACCTAATCAAAGCTTGAACAACCTTTTGTCTAGGGGTGTTGTTCAAACCCTTGCATTCCATGACATGACAATCATTTCTGAGAGTTAGAAAAATGGGAGTCAATAGTCTTGACTGAACCTAAATCCACCAAATTCTCCCCCATTAATTTAATTTTATCATGGTCTTTCTTTCAC
Source organism: Sequoia sempervirens (assembly GCA_007258455.2). Classification (NCBI taxonomy): domain Eukaryota; kingdom Viridiplantae; phylum Streptophyta; class Pinopsida; order Cupressales; family Cupressaceae; genus Sequoia; species Sequoia sempervirens. The sequence continues at coordinate 308,352,967 of VDFB02000015.1, forward strand.
CCCAACTTGGAAAGCTTCTCTGAGCCCCCCTTTTTAAAGTTCTTTTGTTGTAATCCTAACATAGACATGACTTTTTCCTTTACCAGATTCTTGAGCTACTACCTACAACACTGGTTCTTATAAAGTCAATACCAAACCTCCACCCAAATCATTTCCCTCAGGTACAACCAATCCACCAACGCTCATCTGAATTTGGTCAGTATCCATTTAAGAGTCAATCTGTTCATTCTCCAAATTGTTAGTATTCTCTTTAGAAGCCAACTAGTCCACCCCCATAATATCTAATCCAGACAACTGCTTGTTTGGATTTCCTTCGTGCTGATTCGTGTCCTCCAAAGCCTCAAAATGGTTAAACATTGCATGCCTTGTCTATTCTTTAAATTTTTCTTTAATCTTCTACCTTTGTTATGTGGATTAATAGGGATAAAACCCTCCCTATTAGCATCCCCATTTGACATACAAGTTTTCCCTTTACCCTATAGAGGCGGTGAGTAGGAAGACAACTTGGCTGCAACTACACTCACATGCCCCCTTGGTGAGCTAAGTTTGGGACATTTCCTTTGTAAATGCCCATACTCATGGTAGATCCAACAATGAAGTGGAAGAGCTTCATAGTCTAGTTGTTGAATCTAAGAAGCAGATCCAACCTGAATCTCCATCGAGTATGGTAAAGGGTTATTTAAATCAATTTCAACACAAATATGAGCATATGAAATTACCTTCTTATCTAATGTTTGTTGAGATGGACCCATCAGTTTTCCTAGGAGTAAGGCAATCATGTACAATATATCATTCCTTTAGAACTCTAATGGTAGCCAAGAGAGTCTGATCCAAACTAGAACCCTTGAGGGAAGCTCCTTAGTCGGATTAAACCCTATGTGCCAGGGTTTGATAGACAACCTACCTTCTTGTAAAAACAGGAGTCCCCTTCATAAGCCTTATTTCAATCTGCGATGCAAGAGAACACCACCATGAAATAGTTTTTTTTTTTTTTTTGCATAACCTCCATATCTCCATTAGGGTTCCACGTTTGATGAGCCCATGATTCCAAAAATGGGAGAGACATAAATACCCATAAACTTGCAAATTAAGGCATGGCTGCTCAAATAGCTAACATCCTCCGCTATCCAATCTGGTTGGATTACTAAGATCAACCAAGAGAGACTCCTCTCCAAATACCCATTGATCTTCAACACTCGAGACACCCCAATCTGAGATGAGCCCCCTTTTTTTAAAGCCTTGCTAAAACAATTTAACACTTTGGCATGTTCTGATGGGGACAAATCTACCCTCGTCAAAATCTCAGAGAAAGACATTTTATCAAAACCCCCAAACCTTCACTTTGCATCATAATCATTGAGCAAGACAAAAAGAGAAAGGGTGCAACATTCACAAACCTGCAAAAATAAACCCCATGCCCAAAAATACCCTCACGGACCCCCTCTCAGCTCTTCCCCAAACACTCGCACGTAAAAAAGGACTCCAAAATCCCACACAACCCCACCGCTCCATCCATGACCTACAAAGAATAAGGAAGAGAGGGCGACAAGCTAGACAAGCGTGTCCAAGCTGACGCCAAAAATCTCCTCCCTCGAAGTGCCATGCATAGGACTTATCATAGCCTTTTGAACCCCTCTAGTTAAAATTTGTTTGCATTAACAAATTGGTATATCTTCTTTAGTTTCAATATTATAATAGTCAACTTTTGATATTTGTTTGCATATTTTGTGTGCTTTAGTGGTCTTCATATCCCTATTCTTTTTGAGACATTGTTTTGGAGTCTTCTTAGTCCTTGATATGTCTTTCTCTCTTTAGAAAAGAGTTTTTCCCATGATTTTTTTTTTTTTTTTTCAATTATGAGATTTTTTTTCATTTATACATGGGTATCTCATCAGGTATAGTCGGTGAGACCCATATTTTTCTTTTTATGCATTTTTCATTAGAGAAATTAGCTTCTCCCTAAGTTTCTCTTAAGGGGGTCTTAGAGTAAAAAGATATTTTCTTAATTATTTATTTAATTCTCTTTTCACACTAACTACTTAAGCTTACTTAGTTTGTGTGTTTTCTTTATCTCAAGTCATAAGACCAAGACACACGTCATGATCTATTTTTATCCTCACTTAAGGTTTCATCTAAGGTTATTTTTTACTTTTTCCTTATTATAAGGATTCATTATTGTATTATTCAATGCACTATAAAGCACATTCATAATAATTCATGCTTTTTTGGATCAATAATCTTTTGGGCTCTATAGCAATTCCATTACTTTTTCTCTTTATGTGAGATGTGTTTGATTGTAGGTGACTTGGGAGATGTAGGGTTGAAGAATTGACTTTGACATGCATCATCTTTAAATTATTCATAGTTTATTTGGCATAATTGATAAAATGTGCTTAATGTTAAAAAATATGAATTATTTTGATTGAAAATAAATCTAAAAAGCGAGACATACTACTACATTTTCAACTATATCCAAATATAACATACAATTTCATAATTTGAGATATAAATTGGGTGATAAAATGTTTTTCTATATGGACATGACTATGAAAGGAAAACTATTTATGATGCAGGAGCATTGCGCTCCAACCTCCTCTGGCCAGTGTTGCTCCCTTGTTGGCAAAACATTGGCTTATCAGTAGGAGGTGTTTACCCATTTCAGAGACAAAACGATGGTGTTAGTCATGGTGGAGTTACATCGGTGTGAGGTTTGGATTTCGGCGGGACCATGTTCCATGTCCCAGCAATGGCCCGATGGTGGCAAAGTGTAACGGGTTCATCGGCGTGAGTGTGTTGTTTCAGTGGGACAATGGTATTTGTCCTAGCGATGAGGCAATTGGTGTGAAGGAAAGACATTTCGGCAAGAGTGTGTGGTTTCAGCGAGACTCATCCTGGAGTCTCATCGACAACTCAACAGAATGATGTCCGCGAGTCACGGGTTTTCATACCCTTACAACCTCCGACAAGAGGTTTTGGAGTTCAAGTTTTTGGTGATTACGCGATATTGCTTGATCAATGGTGGGGATCAAGGCTGGTTAATCAGACAGTGCAGAGTCTTGGTGGGACCCAGTCATGATGATGTGGGAGACAATGACGATGAGCAGACATGTGGCATGACGAGATTGGATGAACAGTAATCCACATCCTTGTTGTGGATTACGGAGCAGTGACATGGCGATGCTCCGATGGAATGATGGATAAAGTGTAAGGTGAACATTGATGAGAATCCTTTGTATTGGAAAGAGGCGATTAGTGGTCTCATCGATAGGGCGATGGTGGGTGATGGTGGCGTGAACAAAATGATTCATGTGACAGTTAATGGCAGTGGTTGGAAAATGAGACCATGACATTTGGTGAAGCAATATTTGACAATTCCACATCATTGTTGTGGAATCCATGTTCATTGATCGACGACTGGAGGCTACTGATAGCGAGGTAACTGTATGTTGAACGACCAGGCTGACATGGAGGAGGAATACAATATAAGGAGGTAGCAAGAGATAGAGAGGTGGACGAGCAACCATGAGCTCGCAGGGAGGTTGGTAAGAAGGGAGAGCCGACCCGAATGAGAGCAAGAAAAGTTGAAGATCCTGTAGATGTTAATTTCTGAATGTAATCCTATAATATGTTTCAAATAAATGAAAAGAGAGTTGTTTTTGTCAATCTCTGTAAGTGTGTGATCCATGTTTTGGTTGCTTGATTGGATAACCTGACAATGTGCTCCGATATTGACTACGTCAATTGGTATCATAGCCAGGTTGTCCTGAGTGTGGAGAGGATCCACCAAGACCTGCGGATGGGGAAGTGTGAACAAATCACTGACTAGGAGGCAGTTCACATGAAAGGAAAGTGAGTGTGTGAAGCGGTTGAGAAGAAGCTCAAGTAGGTTGTTGTAGGTGTGTGAGAAATTCTGGCAACAAGAGAAGGAGCTTGAAGCTGCGACAAAATGTGTTTGTAGAGTGAGTGATTGCAGCAGGAAAATGGGTTAAGACATGAGGAGACCTGTGTGGATACTGTTTTGGGAGCAGTATTGGGATAAAGTGGAGGATGAGATGATTGAAAATATGGGACATGTAGTTGGTGAAAAAGTAGGAAAGAACAAGTTGAGGCTTGAGGAATTGTTTGAAGTGTTGAAGAAGATGGTTCGAGGAAAAGTGGAAAAGAGTGTAGGAAAGAGAGAGAAAAGTGATAAAGAGGAGTGAGAAGAAGAATAAGGATAGTAGCTAGAGGTGGAAAGAAGAAGATGTAGCCCCTACCAAAGAAGTAGCAACAAAGACATGTTAGGAAGAAGGCATGGAGAAAAAGGAAAAAAAGAAGGAAGTAAGCAGCGAAGAGGTTGTAGCAGTGTATGAAGAACAAAATGAAGACGTGATTGCAGCAATAGAGCACGATGTTGCGGCTGGTGAAGATGAGGAAATGCCAGATGCAATGGAGAATAAAGGTGCCAAAGATTTAAGTGTGATTGCAGTAAAACAACAGACATATGGTAAAAGTGTAGATCTGATAGAGGAACTTGCAGCAAAGGGGAAAGTAATTAATGAAGGTGTAAATGGCTTGATAATTCTAATTGCAATAGTAAAAATTTAGGAAGTAGTTTTGTTGATGCCAGTGGGAGACCATGAAGACGAGTCAGCTTGGTGGAGGTTTGGAGTTGACAAAGAGAATCGATGGAGTATGCCCAAAAGGAAAGATGCAAATTAAAGCAACTTGAGAAACTTCAAATGCAACAGTGCAAGTATGACAGTGTAAAATCAAGGAGGCTGAACAATTGGAAAGTGAGGAAAAAGAAGGTGGAATTGGAAGATGGCACTATGGATGCCATGTGCAGAAGCACATGATTCTTAATCACCTAGGGAGTCTGATGCAGGAGCATTGTGCTCCAACCCCCTTTGGCCGGCGTTGCTCCCTCGTCAGTAGAACTTTGGCTTATCGACAGGAGGTGTTTACCCATTCCGATGACATAACGATGGTGTTGGCGGCGGTGGAGTTACATTGGCATGAGGTTTGGATTTCAGCAGGACCATGTTCCATGTCCCAACAATGGCTTGATGGTGGCGGAGTGTAACAGGTTCATTGACATGAGTGTGTTGTTTTCACAGGATAGCAGTCTTTGTCTTAGTGATGGGGCAATTGGTGTGAAGTGAAGACGTTTCAGTGAGAGTGTATGGTTTTAGCTGAACTCATCCTAGATTCTCACCAATAGCTTGATAGAATGATGTCGATGATTCACAGGTTTTCATAACCTTACAACCTCCGACAAGAGGTTCTAGAGTTTGAGTTTTTGGCGATTAAGCGGTATTGCTTACTCAATGGTGGGGATCAAGGCTTGTTAATTAGATGGTGTAGAGCCTTGGTTAGACCTAGTTGTGATGACGTGGGAGACAATGAAGACAGGCAGACATGTGGCATGACGAGATTATATGAACGGTAATCCACATTGTTGTTGTGGATTACTGAGTAGTGACATGGTGATCCTTTGATGGAACGATGGACAAAGTGTAAGGTGAACATCAATAGGACTCCTTTGTATTGGTGGGAGGTGATTAGTGGTCTCATCGACAGGGTGATGGTGGAATCGGTGGTGTGAACAATACGATTCATGTGATGGTTAATGGCGGTGGTTGGTAAATGAGACCACGACATCTGGTGAAGTGATATTTGACAATTCCAAATCGTTGTTGTGGAATCCATGTTCATTGATTGACGATTGGAGGCTACTGATAGCGAGGTAAATGCATGGTGAACGACCAGGCCGACATGGAGGGGGAATATAATATAAGGAGGCAGCGAGAAATAGAGAGGTGGATGAGCAGCCATGAGCTTGCAGGGAGGTTGGTAAGAAGGGAGAGCCAACCCGAATGAGAGCAGGAAAAGTTGAAGATCCTGTAGATGTTAATTTTTGAATGTAATCCTGTAATATGTTTCGAATAAATGAAAAGAGAGTTATTTTTGTCAATATGTGTATGTGTGCGATCCGTGTTTTGGTTGCATGATTGGATAGCCTGACAAGGCCCTCTGATATTGACTGCATCAATTTAAAAATAACATTTATTTTTTAAATATAAAGACATGAAAATTTTAAAATATATACTCATCCCTACACATGAAACTATTGAAAAGTAATATTTAAGTACATAAAGTTCGCTACACTTTTCAAAGTAAAAAAAAAAATTATTAGTTACATGCAAAAGTAAAACAAGAATATTATGAAAAATTAATTCTTAAAATTAAATTAAATAAATAATGTAAATAAAATAAAACAATTAATAAATAAAAATGAAAAAATATGTGTATATATCATCTTCAAATATAAAATAATTCTGAAGTACAACAATACGAAAAGATTTATAGAACTCAATTGCAAAGAAATTAAAGACAAAAAAACTTTGTGATGTTGCACTTGCTCTTGCTCTTGCGAAATTGCTCCATTCTCATGATGGCTCCTGTGATCAACGCTATGGTTCTCTGGGTGGGGGAAGCTTGATTGCAAATGCTTTCTCCTACGTGGATCCATCTCAAGTTAGCGTTGGTGAGTACAGTTTTGTGGATGTTGTGCACTGTGGGGCTAGGGTTGGAAAGGTATCTTTGCAACATCCGATCTTGCTCCACCCCCTTGCTTTGGGACCTACCGACAAGGACCATGCTTGAGTTTTGGGGGCTTTGATTTAGGGTGAAATGGTGATAAGTTTCCCTAATCTTCCTCGCCAAAAGCTATCAATGAGAATGTTGTCTCTGTGCATAGTAATCTTGCAATTCAGGTCTCTCATTTGTCTATTGTTCTTGAGATCCAGATGGATGGATTAGTCAAGGATAGGGAAGAATTTTTGCAGGAGAACATTTTCCTTGATTTGCAAATTTACTAAGGTATGGCAAAAAATAAGTGACTTGCATTCCTGGATTTCTGAAATTTGGAACAAATATTTGTAGGAAGAAATTTGTGTTTTTTCCCTACACCAGGGGGTTTTTTATCATTGAATTTGAATGGGTGCTGAGAAATGGTCCTTGGGTTTTCCAATTTAACTTTTTGTGCATGAAATCTTGGTATCCTTAATTTGATCCACAAACTTAGACATTTTCCTCTACCTCTTTTTGGGTACTCTTGCCTTATCTTCCATTTCAATTCTGGGAGTTAGATTGTTTGTAGGCCACATGCAATGGTCTTGGAAAGTTCATTTGCAATTTAGAAAAAGCATTAAACTACCAAAGCTCTCCATGTGCACGCATCTGTGTGGAAATGAACCTCTCTAATGGTCTCCCAATTGAAATCGCACTGAAGGTTGGTGATCGTTGTTGGATGCATCTAGTGGATTACAAAAATATAGCTTTTTGTTGCAAATAGTGCTTCTCAATCAATCACTTCATGCCCTAATGTTAGAAGATACTCACCCATAAGTGTGATTTTGGTGGAAGGCCTACTTGGTGGATTGGGGTTGAGCCCAAACACTATGTTATCCCACCTTGCTCTCAGAATGAGATAGACTTGCCTCAAGATTCAATAAATACTTTTCCAAGCACATAGGATGCTTCAGTTGATAGTTCCCCCCTGCCCCCCAAATTAGTCGCATGCTCCTGTGGCTACATTCTACAGTCTCAACGAGGGATGACCTTGAGTAAAATTACAAAGTTGTGTCACACTTTTATAAAGGAAACAAGCAACACTGATCCAACTTTTAAACTTGAATTACTAAAAAGTGGCATATATATTTTGAATTTTAAAATGATGTAAAATAATAAAATGTGTATTTTTTAGTATACTTTATATTTGTATTTTTTTGAAAAAATTAAAATAGTTTTTTATAAATTGACACTATAATTTAATTGTTGATAAAATGTTGAAAAATGAAGTTATATCAGATGTCAAACTTTATATAGTAATTTTTTTTTTCCTTCAATTTTTTTGTGTATATTTATAACTTGAAAGCTTAGTGCATGGATATATTTTTTCCAATTTTGATAAATATATATTTTTAAATAAATATTAAAATGTGTGTATTAAAACACAATCCATTCGATGCCAAATTTCATATTAAATATTTATCTAAAATAGAAAAAAATTTAAACCATCTCAATATAGATTCTTTTATAGATTGTGAATCATAATTTTTTCAATTTTTTTAATAAGTTTTAGTATTTTTTCTTCACATGGTAATCAATTTAATATTTTATGTTGATAACCTCCTTTTAGTAAAAATAAAAAATAAAATATAAATAATAATTAAACTATTAATATACATATTTTAGAAAACTATACTTATGGATCTACAAAAATGCATTTTTATATTTAAAAAAATATTATTTACATACGAGTTGTGGAAACATCAAGTTTTTCAAATAATTTTATTTTTTTAGTAAATTGACCTTAAAGTGGTGCTACATGTGCATTTAGCCAACATTTATAGTTGAAAAAGTTGTGAAAATATCTAACTTAGCTAGAATGAATCTAACTAGATCATATGTTTGACCAAAATTGATATCTAGTTAGAAATACTTAAATTCACTTGTGTTGTAAAGTTGGTCAAAAGTGTGACACAACTCTGTACTTTTACTCCCCTGTTGCTTTTGTAGTCATAGTTTCTTCAAACTTTGAGATTTTCCCCAAATTGCAAGCATCTTCATTGGCTTCACATCCTGAGGCAAGTCCAATTGTTTCTTTTTGTTCACCTCCTCAACCGGAGCATGATAGGACAAAAGTTAAAAGGAAGAAATAAGCACATACAAAATCCAAGTTTCATATGACTTTAAGATCAACAATGAAAGAGAAAAAAATGGAAGGAAAGAATAATTATGATACAATGATAGTCTAATGCACCCCTATTAGAGGGTTGCGATTTTTATTTTCTTTGTATTTTGGAGGCCTATTAATTTACCTCCTCATGATAGTAATGTTCATATTTTCAGATCTTTATTATACGGATACAACCCCCTCTAGCTGCTTTGAACTAATAAAAAAATTCCAAAGTAAAAACATAATTTTTTTATATACTAATTTATTTATTAATGTATTTGTAATAGATATTAATTAACATTTAATATTTATATAAAAGAATAAAATAGTTTCTTAAATAATGTAGTAAGAGATATCAATTTAGAAATATCTTTTTAATTTATATTATAAATTTGATATAACATTATGAAATTGTCTTTCAACATATTTTAAATATATGAATTTAAGGTATAAATACTAATTAAATAATCGTTTTATGTTAAAAAATAATTTATAAAAATAATAATAAATATAAATTTGTTTATATTTAAAAAAAAATGCTATCTAGAAGTTAGATTCTTTAAAATTATAACATCGAAGTTTGAGAGATTTGCAATAACAAAGTTGCAAGTAAATAATCAAGAATGAATTTATTTTATATAAAATTAATTGTTTGATATAAGTGTTTTTATTACTTTCTTAACAATAAAAGTGATTATCAAAATTAAAGTTAATTTTATCAACATATTATTATTATTATAAAGTAAAAGTGGCGAGGCCACTATAATTGTATTGATTGCAAAAAATAAGATTTACATGGAGTAGGGGTGCAAAGATATGTAAGCAATAGAGAAGCAACAAAACCTTGTTAAGAGAGTATTACAAAAGCCCAAACTAAGTCGACAATCACCATTCCAAACAACAAGAGTGAGAGCAACGTAGGTACAAACAAAAAACAGATGGATTTCTTAATGGCGGAAGCCCAAAATGCCCCCATGTATACCAAAGCAATTATACCCCACTCATAGCCGATGATGTAAGGTCAGTGGGGGGAGCAAAATAGGGTTCATAGAAGGGGTCCTCCAATGTGTGCTTAAACAAGAACTAAAAAACCTTGAAAAGAGATTTTAATTTAGTAGCAAAATAACAACCCAAAGAAGGACGCAGAAGCCGAAGTCGAGCCCTAAACCGTGAGGAACGAAAAGCCACTAATCCTACACCATGCCAGTTAGGATAGAACAAAAAACAACAGAAGATAAAAGAGCCTCCCGACAAAAAATCCCACCCACCAAATTAGAGCCAGCCTTGAAGTCATAAAATGAAACCCAAAAAATTATTCAATGCATGCTATTGCTACAAAGGGTGCCATAAAACCATAGAAACCAATGCAACGAGACCCATAAATGGGAAATAATGAACAAGCTAAGATTTTGCTCCACTACTTTTTGACTGGGAGTGGAGATGTACATTGAAGTTAACTTCATTTTTCTTCCTTGTCCTTTGTATCATTGTCCAGTTTTCCTCTGACTCCTCAACACTTTTGGCTTCTAGCTTCTCTAAGGATTTCCCCACACCAAGATAGGTGTCTTTTGAACTTGTTGCTAAAACTGTAGTTATTTCTTCAGATGAAGAGATACCAGGTGCCATAACGTACCCATTCCTTGATGGAAAAATAACATCTCTATCCTTTGGTGTGGCCACTTCTTGATTACTAGTTTCTTTTGGGCATTCAATTGAGCTTGTATCAACTATAGATAGCTCAAAATTTTTAGCTTTTGAGATTTGAGAGGCAGCTGAAACCACCAAATTACCAGCCTGAGATTTCATAGTAGGGGATGATAGAGCATCAGATGATTGAGGGGAAGGAGGTTTTGGATTGCCTTTGGGAGTTGCTTGGTTGCTAGCACTTACATTCTAATATTTGGGAGGAATGATGCAATATAAAGGCTCAACCCCCTCCCACCCAGAGGGTTTTCCCTTTTGAGACTCCATATCCTTACTTCGACCAACTGCCTTACAACATTGGGATGTAAAATGATCTATAGAGAAGCATTTTCTACATTTAAAGGCAATTTTTTCATAATCCACTGGCTACTTCCAACATCGATCACCCACAAGAAAAGATACCTTAGGAAGGAGGCCATTAGAGAGACCCATTTCCACACATAAGCGCACGGATGTGGAATTCTGGTAATTGAGTGTTCAATGAAACTTTCCTAAGCTGTTGCCTATAGCTTGCAAGCAATCAGATTCCAAGAACTAGAAGAGAAGGTAAGGGAGACACACCCAAAAAAAAGAAAATGAAAAAGTCTTAGTGCATGGATCAAATGAGGGGAACCAGGGTTTTATGCATAAAAAATCACCTTTGAAGCACCACAGGCCATTCTCAAGCACCCACTTTTTATCTAAAAATGATTCAAATTCTAAAATGAAAAACTCTTTGGCGCATGGGAAAATATCAATAAAATAGAGAAATAAAACACACATAGAAAAATTAACACAAAATTTAACGTGGTTCACCCAATCTAGGCTACATCCACAAAACCGCAGTCATCCAATGATTTTATCATCCAGTGCAAAACTTATTACAATCTCACAAATAATCACCTTCTCATCATATTGAAACTCCCATCCCAATACCTTGTAACAAGCTTTTTAGAAGCTTCCAAAATTAAGGTTCTACAAAGTTATTTTTTTCCTTTTTCAGTGACGACTCGAAAATAGGGAAACAAATTTTCTCGGAGGTTGCTACCCCCGAACTCCCACCTAGGCCAGCCCGGCCCCAACGAGGATACATAAAGAGTGTACAATATAGCATGATTAGTCACTACAAACCAACATGTATTCTGATTTTCCATTATCCATGCATGGAACTTGCCCAAGTTTGGCCATAGCTTTGAGAATTTATAGATGAGCGCATGTCTTTGTAGGAATTTCTCCCTATCCCGCACCAGACCATCCATGCATACTTCAGGGGTTACAGAAGAACACCAGAGAGGAAAAGCAGACCCGGATTGAGCCAGGTCACCTGCTTGAGAGACAACAATGTAGTGAGGAGGATTTTACCCCCTTGATTAGGGGAAGAGCCCCCAACACATCCTTGTTGGAGTCGATTGGAGGGATGTTGCAGGCGAGAGGATTGTAGAGCCGAAGACGGATAATGTCAAGCCCTATCTCCACATAGAGTCACTTTGCAATTTTGCTTGGCGTCGCCATGCTATCCCACAAACCCACGACCCAATGCCTCTGCACCCAGGATCCCCTCCTTCGGTGAATTGTCACCTCCACCACACGCAACCAAGGAGGTCGCAGGATGGGGAGCTTGCAGAGGAAAATCAACCCTAACATCGCCTCTTGGCACATCTTACAAGTTAATTTGGCAAGGGGGCATATCAAAGGCCTTACACCAGTATTCGTGCCATCCACAACAATGCAGGAATCACTTTGTGAGTCTTGGAAACAACCATCATGGTGCCGAATAATAGCAGAGCTCTTAACTTTTGAACTAAATTTGATGAATTTTATATGAATAATTTTGATAGAATTTTTAATGAAACTTGATTATATTTATTTCTTATAAAAATTAATTAAAAAATGAGAATATTAAAAAAAATTAGTTAAATATAAATTTGATAATTTCTTTTTTGTTAATCTAGGGGTTTCTCTTAGGGATGCACTCTATAGCCTATAAACCACATGAATCAGGTAAGCCCAGGTCTTAGAGTTGAACCCGAAACTAGTGGGGAGCAAACCCACAACCCAAGCCAACTCTGCTACCTGTGCAAACTGAATATAAATTTGATAAATTATTACGACGAGTTTTAGTTAATAAAAAATATTGAGAAAATAACAAATGTATATGATAAACCTTTTACATCAATGGCATTCTTTTAATTTTTAAAAAATCTTATGTAATGTAGAGAAAAGTGATTACCCTTATACTTTTGTGCTTTTACTTCGTGTCATTTTCTTGAATAATAATAATAATAATATTATTATTTTATAGTCCACAATACCCGGCAATCTGTTTTTGGGTCTACAGACAGCCTACAGCAATATGGGACTCCTCGTACTCCCAATATTGAGGGAGGCACCTAACTCGTGCTCCACAATACGAGGTGTACATACCTTACCCCCTGCAGGATTTGAACTTGTGACCTCTCTTTCAAGAGTTCAAGTTCGAGGTGTACTTGAAGGCTTTAATATATAATTCTTACATTTTTATACTTATTTAATCCATTTATTGATCCAACACTTATTCCAACACTTTTTTATGAATGTTCATACCATGTTCAAAACATCTTTGTTAAATACTTTCCAAACCTTTTCTTGTCTTCAAATTGAAAAACCAACATCTTTTTCTTATTACAACAATAATTTGATACACATTTAACAAATTTCAAAATCTTGCATTTCATGATCGACAATCTCAAATATAACCATTATCCATTAGTGTGGCACTAAAAAGGTTTGAATTTAGTGTCTAGGGTGTGTATTTAAATGAGACAACCCTAGGTTAGTTTAACAATATCAACACATCATCAATTATATTGAAAGGACAACACATCACACACTAGTCTTTGTTATTTTGTAGGTTCACAACAACCTTTTTGTCTATATGAACATCATCCAAAGTCCAATCACTTTTACTGGTGACTCCATCTTAAGGTTTGACTAAGATGCAAAGAAATCATTAACCATCAAGATCACAATCATTTTCTTTACTTTGAATATCGATAGGTCAACATGTTTTATAAGTACCACAAGTCACATCTTGTTAGGGATAACACATAAGTGAACACAAAATTGTGCCCCAAACAAGATTGATGCCATTATTTTGTCCTAGACGCTCCATTGCTCAAGTTCCAGGGTGAAATCACGGAGTTGTGTCTCATTTTTGGCAAGAGGAAATTTTTGGTGTGGTGGGTCTAAATTCACTTGCACACCTTCGAGCGAAGGTATGCAACTAAACACCTTCGTTAGAAGGTAATTTCCATAAAATAATGTTTTTTGCTATAAAATGAATTTTTTGCATAGTGACTTTGTAGGGAAAGTAGGACCTTTGAGCGAAGGTACCTTCCCTTGAAGGTGCCAAAAATGAAAAAAACTACATCTACACCAAAATCTCCTCAGAAATTTCAATTTCAAACCCTGGATTGGACTTGCCAATGAGCTTAACTTGACAAAGTATTTTGCAAGATTGTAGCCCTCAAAATGAGCTTTCCAACAAGTATAATTTTGATATGTTTTCATTTTATCATGTATTTAATTTTTAATTTATACTAAACATAGGTTTTTCTCCGAACATCAAACTCTTCATTTTGTATAGGTCAAAAAATTGTAAAATATTGTAAAAAGAAATTCAAAAAATATCCTCTCCCTCTGTATTGATTTTCTTGTTTCACCTAAAAAAAAGGATTTTGACATATACACAACAAGTTATGTTGGATGACACACACGCATGTCCAAATTATGTTCCCTCTGCATTGATGTTGAAAATCTATATTTCAAAAATTAGAATTTTATCCTTTATAGAAAAAAGTTATGTTGGAGGACACAAATGTTACTTTATGAAAATGTTGTTTTTTTGTTTAAAACTAGTTATTGAAGGAGATGTTGAAAGATTCATCATTTATTTAGGATAAATTAAAAAAATATATTTAGAATCTACACAAAAAATGTCACAAATCACTAATTTGCATCATCTTCAAATTCTTAACAGTTTAGTTGTTATAGGTCTCGAAAGATGAAGATTCAGTTAAAAATATTGATGCATAAGTGTCTTTTTGAACAAAAATTGAGACACAATATTGTGGGTTCACTTCAATCTTATAATCAATAATCTAATTCCATATTTCTATTTATAGTTCATAATATCATATTAATTGAAATTTACACCACAAAATATGCAATCTTAACCATCTTATTTTCAATTTAATACATATTTAATTTTGTCTCAATTAATTTATATTAAGCTAACTTCTCTAAAATAAATTTGTACCTTTCTTTACTCATTCTATATCTCAATTCTAATTTAGATTGTTTTATTTTGTTTTAAAGCACACTTAAAGTATGATGCAAAGAAAACAATAAATTAATCATATATTCACTATTTAAAGAAAAAGTATTATGAGCCCCTCTCCTATCCTTGCTTAAACATAAAAATAAAAATAAAAATAATATGAACCCTCTAAAGGAAAGTATAAGAGGTAATTCAACTTCTTATGCTACGGGGAGGACCATATACGAGACGTATGATAAATATAAAATAATTAAATGAACAAATTATGTGAGGGTCATGATTGAGGAATGGATGTTAAAGTATTATGTACTATAAATGTAAATGTAAATGTATATGAGGGTCTTTGAAGGTATTGGCTATCTAGTCATCAAAATATATTATATGCATATGATGGCATGGAATGGCTAGTATACTTGTGGATCTGTCAAAGTTGTCAGTGTTTGTCAAAGTTGTTTGATGTTGGAAAAAATAATTTACGGCAATTGGAAATGTCCCCCACCTTTACCTCGAAACAAATTAACTCGCCTTCATTATTTTTTTCTTTAATAGATTGCATATATAATATAATATATATAACCTAATAGGTATATAAAAATGAAACGAACCAAAAACCAATCTCCCTACATTTATTGCACGAAGATAGAACTAAAAATATTGAGATTTTAGAACTACGAAGTGGTTGAACTCAAAATAAGAGTTTTGTAATCTTTTAAATATAAATATTGAGTATAATTTTGACATAAATTTCTGACAAACAATTAAATTTTTGACTAACACAAACTTCTAAAAGTATAAATGTATGCACTATGAATGTAGATGGTGCATCTTGATGATTGGATGGCCAATATCCTCATTGAAAATGTGAGTACTATAGATAGGAAGAGCATGAAAAAGGAACAAGAGGACCATGAGAAAGAAAAACATGTAACAGTACCATAAATGCACACATACATGTGAGGGCTATAAAAGAAGAAAAGACGAGAGAAATACTATAAATAAATAAAATGACAGACACGTGTGGGGTCATAGATAACATCGTACTAATGAATAAACAAAGTGCGTGAGGACGGACTCCAGAGGATTGAAAAGAATAAAACCGGAGAGTGTTCAAAAGAGAAAGCATGGCGTACCGTGGTAGTCATGCCAACAATTTTTGCTTTCCTCAACACTTGAAGTTGTCTCCGTTTGTTGATCTCTTCAATGTCCTGAAATATTTCGTCGTATGCTTTCTTTGCCTCCTCCAATCTTTTGACTGCCTTTTCTTGGCTAATTTGCATAATCAACTGCACCAGCATTACCCGATGGGACTCGTTCAGATCCCAAGGATTTTCGTCCAGCAGCCACTGATACTGCTCAAAATCTGTCTGCAAAACGAATGTTTCCTTCATGAATTTTGCTAGAGAAGAACAAGTTACTTTGCTATAATTGGAACTGGAAGTATAAAGGTTATTTACTCACATCGTTTGATACTGTTAAATTTGTATCAAATGCTGGCGTTTTGTAAGTGAAGAAACTTTTGTTGAGCCATTGGCATTCATCTTTCTTTCCACCTTTATTTGACTTTTCATCAGACTCTTCTGCTTCTTCTTCTTCAAGGTTAGCTTCCAGAAATTGCTCTATTAACACATTATCTTCGTTTTCCTCGTCAGGAATATCAGTATCTGTCTCATCTGTAGCACATCTGGTTGGTTGTTGCTTCAGTTCCCTGCACGTCTTCTGATGAGAAAAGCATTCCCGAACCAGTTTAAAAGTCCCCTTATTGGGCATCCAGTTTTCAAGGGTTTGGGAGATAACCTGATGTAAAATTTTGGAGTCTTCTGAATTCTTGCCAAGTAAATTTGAAAGAGTAATTCCCTCTTCGAGCATAAAATCAGGAGCGCCATCATTTCCCTGTGAAATCAGCTGCCTCAGTTGAAAATCAGGCATGTGGCGAAGTACCGATTTTAATTCGCGGCTTTCCTGTAGCTGCTTTAGAGTTTCTTCAATTTCTCTTTGAGCGCGCAGAAGCTTTTTTGTGTTGTCATAGTAATCCGGTGTGAATTCATCAGACTTGGGGAGCAGTGAAAACAAATTGAACTTTTCCAAGGATGGCTCTGTGCTTCTGCCTCCCACTCTCACAACACCTTTAGGGCAGAAATTTAAACAGGACAGGAGGAAGTGATCCAAACCCTGGTTCTTGTATGTGACTACCAGTGCAGGCCCCGCCGGCAATGTATTTGCAGACAACAGTATCTGCAATATCTTCGCTCCCACAAACGATTTCCCTGTTTGATGGATTGAAATGACAAAAAAGTTGTTGAAATATTTTTCGATAAATTGTTGACTGTAAATAACCACTAAGGGATGTGCAGTTACAGTAACATTTTTCAAGAACATGAGCCATTCTTTTTATGTAAAAATTGGTTAAACTGGTAATTACTCCAAGCACGGAATCCGAGGAGGTGGGAACAGTAAAAAAGTAAATGATAGAAAAATCAAACTTGACACGTGGAGCCAGTCATTTTTTTTTCTTTACCTGTCTAATAAAATATAAATACCTAGTTTTATTTTATAAAGACGAAACAATTAGAGAGTATGTTTTTTAAACTGGCAAAATAAACTTGACGGCTATATGAGTGTATTTAAGCTTTTTAAATATAAAATATAATTAACTTGTAAAAGATAAAATTTTAGAATATATATATAATTTTTCTACTTATTTATAAATCAAAGTGAGGTTGTGTGAGAAATTTATTTATCGATGACATTGACATTCATATATTTCACAATATTGAACAACACTTTTCACAATGAAAGACATATAAATAGGGTTAATTGCCATTACTTATGAATTGTTTAGGTCATTTGTTTACTAATTGTCATTATTTATGAATTGTTTAGGTCATTGTAAACAAATGAGATGGATATTAAATGGTTAGTGGTCGAAGGGTTGAGTTCTAATTTTTCTCTATCATGATTTTGTGGTCTTATGTTTTTAGTTTAATAGTTGAGTTGGATATCATTCAAATATATATTTTTTATAATATCTAATTTACAAACTCTTTTTTATTTTGATTTTTTGAAATCATGTTGTCCCTTCTTGTTATTTTGTTTTTGTTGACATGTTATCTCTATTATTATGAAATGGGTTTCTAATTATAACTTAAATTCAATAGTAAAAGAAAAAAAAACTATGCACTCTCCTTTCTCTTTCATTTTGGCTTATATTTTGCATGTTGCTTCTATTTCTAAATCTATAAGGCCACAAGCATGAGGTTTTCTATAAAACATGGATTTGTATATTCCCTTCTCATTTGATTTTCTCTCAACTTGTATCATTCTTCTCTTGATTATTTGCTTTTCTCTTAACTTATATTATATATTTCTTACTAATCAATTATATTATACTCAATCTATAGAAAATATTTTTAAACCCCTTCATGCCATTAAGAAAGATAAACAACTCTCACAATAATAAAAAAGAAAGAAAATAACACTTAAACTTTTTAAAAAATAAAAATCTTAAGATTAATCTTTTTCTAAAAATAGAGATCATATTAGAAGTACCTAATTTCCAATAGGAATGTTCCCCTCCAAAACAAACTTTGATAATCAATATAAAAGGAAAAAAAATATTTTTATTTTATTTTTTATTTTAAATTTTTTTATTATTATTATTTTATTTCAAAAATTTTGAACTCTTTATCAAAGATACACACCTCCAATTTTTATTAATTTTTTAATATTTTAAAAGATTTTAATTATATATTATGATATTTAGAAATATGAATAAAGATTAAGATTAAAATATTAAAATATTCACATCAAGATTATGAGGATAATATTTTTGTTCATAAATGAGTTGTGTTGTTTTGTGAGTACTTTGGGGTTTTTTATAAGCTAGGTGGTTTCCTAAGTCAATTGAGTCCTCCTTCTCCCTTGTTTTATAGATATATATAGATAGATAGATAAATAGATATTGAGGGGCTTATTTTTATGGTATGTATTTGTGTTCTTCCTTTTGCTAAGATCAAATAAATGTTTTAGAATAATTTATTGTATTTTTAGGTCCTTTATATGTTATCTATGACTCATCTTTTATCCCTCTTTTATTATCACGGTCCCCTATTCTTATAGGGATATTATTGCTAGGATGGGGATAGGTTACTTCCATCACATGATAGGAATGCCTTTACTATAATGTTTATTGGACAAGGAAAAGAAAAACATAGAACATGGTTAAAAATTATGATGAAACTCCCTTGGTTAACATCCCTTTTATGGAATCAAGATCAAATTATCAAGATTTTTGGGTTTTCTTTGGTGGGAAAGTTCATGGGTGCTTATGTCTCTATCAAAGAGGATAAATATTTACTTTTTTGAAGTGACCCTTAGTTCATGGGCTCTTGTGGCTTATTTACAGAACACTAGATATTTTATTTTGATCCAATAGAGGAAACTCCTTGAGTGCAAGTCTAGTTAAGAATATCCTCCATTCCTTTATTTATTTTTGAATGAAGAAGCATTAAAACTATAGGAAATATTGTTGGGACATATAAGACATGGGTTCCACCCCCCACCAAAATAATTCTCAATAGCCTAAATTTATGTGGAATTGGATCTCATTAATGGAATCTCTAAGTCCATCAATCTAAATCTAAAAGAGTATTTTTAACCCTCAAGGTCTGATTATGAGTGTGTTCTATTCAAATGTGATTTTTTTCATGAGTATGAGAATTTTCAAAGGAACTACCTAAAAATATTAAATTAAATGAGGTTAAAAATGACATCTCTCAAAAATATTTTAGCAAAAGCAAGAGGCACAAAGGAAATTTTGATACTTCATTGAAAGATCCTTCTTACTTGAACTTGTTCTCAATCATGTCCCTGGATGTTTCTCTTATTAGAAGTACCTCCTTGTTTGCTTCTAATAAAGAAAATATTTCTAATGTTGTTCCTCCTATTGTTAAAGTGACATTACTTATGGATACAACTATTAAGGTGACAATACTTGCAGTAGAGGAGTCAAAACTTGTTGAAGGTTTTGTTGGTTTCATACTGATTTTTGAGGTGATTCAACAATGGAAGAGGATTTCACCTCCCTTGTCACTAGTCAAAAAAGTTAAAGGATGGAAGAAATATGATGAAAATAGATCCAAAGAGGATTTAGAGAATATAAAAGCTAGCAAATAATCCACTTTGGACTCAACAATCAAAACTAAAAGGAATTTTAGTAAATATTGAGGGTTGATTTTTCTTTTATGGTTTGTTGTCTCATTTTTAACATTGGTGTTAATCTAAGTATGTCTGCTTAAAACCTTGTGAGGTGTGACTTCATTATGATTTCTCTTTTACAATTTTTTTTATTGTTATAATTTGTTTTTCTCCCCATTTAAGCTTTTTATTTTTGAGTTGAAGCTACATATATTTAATTTTATATTTTTTTGTAAAGGGTAAGAATGAGGTTTAAGTCAAATTACATACAATTTTACACTCATGAACATTGAAAATAATTATACAAAGAATAATTAAAATATATTTTTAATATTATTCTATCTTTTCTTTAAAAAACTATATTTTTAATAATTTATATAAAAATAAAAATAATAGAACAAATACCTCTACTTATACCTTATTAAAAAAATATAATATATTATAAAAATATAAAATATAAATAAAATAATTTTAAAATAAATATATTATTTAAACATCAATTATAAAAAAGCATAATCAAAACATACTTTTGAAAAGAAAA
>VDFB02000015.1:308373526-308390511 GCA_007258455.2 Sequoia sempervirens
GACATATATTGATTTAGAAAATGATACTCCACTTCATATTTTTGTAGCTTTAAAAAAAAAAAAAAAAAAGTAATCATATCATGACAACCATATTTTTGATAATATGTAAAAACTAAAAGAATGAATATTATATGTTAATGAATGAATGTGAATATGTTAATTAATGAATGTTATATGTTAATGAATGAATGTTATATGTTATTAATGGATGAATGAATGAATGTTATATGTTATTAATGGATGAATCAATGATTAATGTTATATGATTGGGTATGGGGAATTGAAAGTGATGTGAGGGGGGGTGGGGGAGGCCAAATGAGCTTCCACCATCACGTGGTTGGCCTTGTTAAGTAGAGAATATTAAACTATACTCAAAACAAAGAGAAGCTGAATAAGGTAATGCACTTTTCAATATAAGAAATGCATCGTTTGAAGCATCAAACCAATTTGCAGTCTGCATGTATGATTAGTCGTCAGTCTCTGCAATGGTACATTTCCACGAATATATAATTTTTTTTTTTAAATTTTTCTTCTTCGTCGCCATTTCGACGATAACCATCGACGAATCAACAGAAAGGCTCGACGAAGTTTCTATAGCTGTGACGACGATTTCGTCGTAACTCCATACACATTTCGTCGCCCTTCCAACGATATTTCGGCGTTGCTACCACACTACTCTCTGCCAATTTCGTTGCACTTTCGATGAACTTTTAGTGTTCTTCTGACGGTACTCCTTACTAATTTCATCGCAAAGTCGACGAACTTTTTTGTGTTGTTTCGACGCTGCTTCTTGCTAATTTCGTCGCACTTTCGATGAACTTTTGGTGCGCAGCCGACGCTACTGCTCACCTGTTGCGTCACAAATTCGACGAAAGTTTGGTGTTCTTTCGACGCTACTACTTTAGTATTTCGTCGCTATTTTGACGAACGTCCCATGTTGTTTCCACACTACTTCTTGCCCATTTCGTCGAACTGACGACGAACTTCTGGTGTAATTCATTGGTGGATAAACAAAGGTTTCGTCGATATTCTGACAAAATCCCAAGGCATTTCACTTTGCTGCCGACCGACGATTCTTCGCCGTTATTTTGACATTTAATTTGTCATTGACCATGCGACGAAAAAATAGCGACGGAAAGATTTTCGCCATTGCGTCGCTCTTCCGACATAGATTTGTCGAACGACCGACGAACGACCATCGGAAAATGGTGTCAAATCCAGTAGTGTGCCTTTGAATGTGCTTCTAAAAATCAAAAGAGTGACAAATAAAATGGCAAGTTCATATTTAAGCAACATCTGGGTAAGTGCAAAAAGATGGGGGACCAAAAGAGGGTCTCAAGTGGCCACTTTTTTTCTGAAATCAGGAACTACTGGTCCCTTGGATGAGAAATTGATGATAGTTACACTCAAAAAATTTAGATGCAACAAAAACTAGGGTCATAGTGCTCTAAGTCTACTTTCTAAACTTATACTATTTTTTGAAAAGGGTAGAGATTATTGGGTTCAAAAAAGGGAGCCATAGAAATTGGTGTTGTTTTTGTCAAAAAAAACATAACATAGCGTCTATTGTAGCTCCCTGAAAAGGTTAACATTTTTTTAGTACTTTTTAAAATTAGTTCAGTGAGAAATTATCTAACATGTAGAACTTATGCTTGATTTTTTTGATAATTTTTTAATGAATATATGATTTTTTTACCAATTTTCGAAGTGGACACATCTTGAAAAAATAGAAATTTGGTCATACCACCCCTATAATTTTTGAAAACTAATCAAAAATAAAAATTTCTTGAATATTTTTAGAATGGATTCTAGTTTATAAAAATGTAATTTATTTGAAATTTCAATGAATGATTAAAAAATAAAGTAAAAAATAATAAATATTGGTTTTTGACAAAAAATAGACACATAAACAAAAGATATTAAAGATGAAAGCCTTAATATAGTCAAAATGTGAAAAAAAAATCATTGTTAAATAGCTAAGAGAGAGCCTAACATTACCCAGGTGTTCGATTTACTTGACCTTGAAACACATGTAAACTTGATAGTTAGCACGAACGGGATTATTTGAAATTTTGTAGAATATGCAAAACCACATCTTTAGATGTTGGGAAGGCACTCCAAGCATTTGGGTTGGAAATACAAAGAAAATACATGCTAAAGGATTGGAGATTCCCAAAGCAAGACATAAGCATTGATAAAACATGAGCATGTAATAACACGCTCATGTTTTGTGAATGCATTGACAAAATGCGAGTGTGTTATAACACACTTGTATTTTGGTCTAAATTGAAATATTTTTATTCTCTTTTTTATCTCTTTCTTCTTGTTATCTTTTAGGGAAACTATATACATAAAATAAATAGTATAAGTTGACATTTACATATGGACATTTACTTTCTTATACTTTAAGTTATATTTCATGTATATAGTTTTAGGATGTTTGAGAGTGGTTTTGGATCTCTAGGAGTTATAATGCAAATTCTATTTTTTAGAAGATCTTATAAATTTTAAGACTTTAGTAAAATTTCAGTAATCAACATGTCAAATTTTAGTAATTATCAAGTTGTATCATCTCTCTCTCTCTCTCCCACTCATTGTTTATCCCTTACTAGACCTCTCTGTCACTATCTCCATCCATTTATGTGACTTGCTCTCCCTTGAGATCAAGAACTACCTCTCTCTCTATCTCACTTCTCTCTCCCTCTATCCCTCCCTCCCTCCTTCCCTCTCTCTCTCTCTCCTTCCCTCTCTACTTCTATCTATCTCCCCTCTCCTCTCTACCTACCTCTCCCTCCATCACTCCCTACGAATCTCTATTTCTCTCTATCTCACCTCCCTCTCTCTCCCTCCATACTTCTCTCTCCCTATCTTCTTCCCTATCTACTCTCTATCTCCCAATCCCACTCTCTACTTACCTCTCCATCCATCACACCCTACCACTCTCTCTCTACACCTCTCTATCTCACATTTCTCTTCCTCCCTCATTCCCTCTCTACTTCTCTCTATCTCTCTTCTCTCTCTACATCTCCTTCCCTCTCTACTTATATTTATCTCCTCTCTACCTACCTATCCCTCTATCAATCTCTCTCTATTTATCTCTATCTCACCTCTCTCTCCCTCCCTATCTCTCCCTCTCTCCCTCCATCTCCACTTATCTATACATCTCCATCTCCCTCTCTACCTACCACTCTCTCTCTATTTATCTCTATCTCACCTCCCACTCTCTCCATCAATACCTCTCCCTCTCCTTCCCTCTCTACCTACCTCTCCATCCATCACTCCCTACCACTCTCTCTACACCTCTCTATCTCACTTCTCTCCCTCCCTCCCTCATTCCCTCTCTACTCTCTCTATCTCTCTACCTCTCCTTACCTCTATAATTATCTTTATCTCCCCTCTCCCTCTCTTTATCTACCTCTCCCTCCACACTCTCTCTCTCTCTCTCTCACCATTCTCTCTTTCCCTCTCTCTAACTTTATCTCACCATTCTCTCTCTACTTATCTTTATCTCACCTATCCCTCTTTACCTCTCCCTTCCTCCTCCCTCTCTCCCACCCACCCTCCCTCCTTCCCTCTATCTCTATCTCTCTCCTACTTCTCTCTATCTCACCTATCCCTCTCTACCCGCCTCTCCCTCGATCACTCCCTTCCATACTCTCTCTATTGCTCTCTATCTCACCTTCCTCTCTCCCCCTTAATACCTCTTCCTCCCTCTCTCCTTCCTAATCTACTCTTTATCTCTCCTCTCCCTCTACCTCTCCTTCCCTCTCTACTTATCTTGATCTCCCCTTTCCCTCTCTCTACCTACCTCTCCCCCCATCACTCTTTGTGTGTGTCTCATTGTCTCTCTCTATCTCACCCCTCTCTCTCCCTCCATCCATCACCCTCTTTCTCTCACTCTCTCCTTCCCTCTCTCTCTCTCCCTTCCTCTCTCCCTCCCCCTATTTCTCTCTCCCCTTATGAGGGTTGAGGGTGTAAGGTTTGGTGTTTAAGGTATAGGGTTGAGGTTATAGGGTTAAGTGTATAGGGTATATGGATTAGGGATTAGGATATTGGGTGTAGAATTTATCCTATAGGGTTTAGGGTATAAGGTATAGGGTTAAGAGTTGAAAGTGTAGGGTTTAGTGTTTAAGTATAGGGTCGAGGGATAAAGTTCACGATTTAGGGTATAAGGTTGAGGATATAAGGTATAAGGATGAGGGTTGAGGTTGTAGGGTTTAGGGCTTAAAGTATAGGGTTAAGGGTTGAGGGAATAGGGTTAAGTGTATAGGGTATAAGGATTAGGGTTTAGGATATTGGGTATATGGTTTAGGGTATAGGGTATAAGGTATAGGGTTAAGGGTTGAGATTGTAGGGTTTATTGTTTAAGTATATGGTTGAGGGTATAGAGTTGAGGGATAATTTTTAGGGTTTATGGTATAAGGTTGCGGGAATAGGGTATAGGGATGAGGATTGAGAATGTAGGGTTTAGAGTATAAGGTATAGGGTTGAGGGATAATATTCAAGGTTGAGGGTATAGGGTTAAGCATATAGCGTATGGGTATGTGCAAGATCATGATGGGCCAAAAAGTGGCAATGGGAAAAAAATTACGTTTTTCATCGACCCAAAAATGCAAAAACACCGAGTTGACTTTCTTGTGGCTCGGGTGTCAGTACATTGCCCCAAAGCAATGCCCAAACCAAGATTTACATATCAGATATTCGATTCAAATAGGATATTCGATCCAAATTGGATATCCGATTTGAGGCGCATATAAATATATATATATTTGCGAGCTGTTAAAATCATTTGCCATTTGCATAGGTTGTAGGCACATAGTGAGGAGGAGTTTTGAATATCAGATATCCAATTTGAAAGGTTAGATTTTGGATTTTTTTTTTGCTTTAATCAATTTTTCAATAAGATTTGTATAATTTTATGTAGTTTTTTATGGATTTTTTTAAAAAAATAGGGTTTTTGATTGATTTTTATGAAAAACTTGAGTTTAGAATGGATTTTTATTAAAAATGAATGTTTTTTTATGAATTTTTATTAAAAAATAGTGTTGTTTATGTATTTTTATTAAAAATTAGTGTTTGTTATAGATTTTTGTTAAAAAGTAGGGTTTTTTTTGGATTTTTAATAAAAAAGTTAGGGTATTTTTACAATATTTTCATTTATATTGTGTAATTTCAATTAGATTAATTAGTTTTTAACTTTAATCAGGCATTATGGCTGCTAACAATGAAAATCCACAAATTCCAAATGATCCACCAGCTGAGAATGAAAATGCACAAATGCCAAATGCTCCACCACCTCCGCAACCATCAATTGAAGACTTAATTGGTGAAAAATTGCAGCAATTGAGGGGAATTTCTGATGTTTATATGAGAATCCCTCGATTATCTTAGATGTCAAACACATTGAAGGAAATAATTAAAAATATAGAAACCCTCTCCACCCAACATAATGCCTTTCATTCGTGGTGAGAAGACATGAGGGAATATTACACATGTGGATTGTCTTACGATGATGTGAAAGATCTGAAAATAACCAAAGCCCAAATAGCCTCTTTATTTGTTAACCCTCACACCGGTTTTCCAGTTAATGTTAATAAACCAAAAATTTCTATAAAATGGTGCACGCATAGGGACATTGCAGATAACTTTTGGGATCGTTGGTGTATGGTTTTTGATAAACCATCAAAAAAAAATGTGATATACCATTTTACTTTATTAAAAAATTATATGCTGAGTTTGTGTTAGGGCATCATGTCAATTACTTTGGCATTACACCCTTCCAGGGTGTCGGTGGAGGTATGCCCCAGGATAGACTAGGGGAAGTTAGAGTAGTCCTGTGCCCATATGTTCCCCCTCCTCCCCTTCCTCCGCCACCTCTAGTATATCATCCAAATATTATGTATGATGTGGCCACACAGACTATCCAGACTATTCACTCTTTGAGTGGTCTTTTGGTTTTGTATGCTTCTACAATAGCTCAGCCACATTTTGGTGATGTTGGTGATGGCTTGAGTGTTGCTGCATCATCCTCGTCAGGTCCACATATTTGTGTGCCACATACTTGCTCTATGTGCCACCAGATATGCTTGGGTCCTCTTGTACAACCCATCGAGAATCAATTGGAAACTTTTGATTATGACCTCCATGATGTGGACATTATAGATCAGACGTAGGGGAGTGGAGCGCACCCTACAGAGTCCTCTCCTACTAGAGAGGGGGGCGTTGGAATAGTGACACAGGTAAGATTTAAGTTGTAAATTCATAACTTGCATTTGTTTTTAAATGAATATTAATAAGAGATAGTATAAAGTACTAATATTTATTTACATGGTCTATTTAACAGTTGATGTCTAAGGAGGAGCTCACACAAGTGACTAATAGCACCCTTAGGGCCATTTCATTTGGCCTCAACACACACATAATATATATTTTTGCACTCACTCATTTACATTTTTTTTTATTATATACTTGCTTTTCATTTGAATTGTCATTAATGAAATTATATAATAACTTATATGTTATCTTATTTTCCTCTTGTACGAAATACCTAGTGCGAGCGAGATATAGCCTTGTCCAGACTATGGAGGTGCAATGTTAGATAAGGGAAGGTAATTGAATAAACTCGTTAGTTAATATTTTAAGATCTTTCCCCGTGATTATACATACATCAATATAGATTGGTAGTTTCATGTGTACTTGTCATTTTTATGTACAGGCAGTTATGAGCTATACATCGTTGTTGACAAGTGCCACAATGCCTGAAGGAGTACATATTGGAACACTTGAAGGAGTAGGTGTTGAAACACCTTAAGGAAGAGGTGTCGAAACACTTAAAGGAGATAAAGAAAAAAATATCCCAGCCCTAAAGAGGTATGTGTTTATTTTATTTTGTGTTTGATAAATGGTACAATGCCGACAATTGTATGCTAACTTGGATCGAGGGTACATGTTTTTGTTCACATATATAGATTGACATTACAAAAGTTGGTTTGGTTGGTTCTTTGAGAGGGGCATATTCTAGGACTCCTGACCCTTTGAAGAGACATATATTTTAGGTAATCAAGATTTCAATTTTTGAGTTCAATTTTAATTCAATGTATATTGATTTTGATGTTAATTATTTGATTTTAAATTATAGTATAACTAATCTCAATTGTGGTTTGAATTTTTCTTGTGCGGCTACCTTCAAAGACAACAAGTGCTTCAAAGAGGCTCCATTTCGATGATCCACCAGTAGTTTAGGATGAGATATAAATTTTGGAATGTAAATTTTGAATAGACATCGAGATGGCATATGCCACATTTTGTAAACTTTGTTTGATTTGGCATTGATGCCACTTTTGTATATGGAGATACACTCAAGATTATTGGATAATTTGATATATAGAAGTTGACAATCAAAATTTAATTTCTTCCTCATGTGCATGATTAAACTCTTTGAAAATTTAATCAAGTGAGCAATGGTTAAATATCAATGTACAACAGCATAAAAAAGAATGGTTGTATTATGTAGTTTATATTCATATCGTTGATTGCATTGCATTGCACATCTTTCAAACTCAAAGCATTACTTCACATTGCATAACTAACAACTATATGTTGATAGATGAAAAATTTTCAATTACAATATAGTTTTGACAAAGTCAACCTAAGCGGTTATGCAATTACTTCACATTACATAACTAATAACTAGGAGCAGTTGTCAATTCATTTTCTTGTCATGGAATTTTATGAGACCACATTTCTTTGAGGCATTTTTTCAAACAATTCACTACCTTGTCTATGCTACCACATTTTTCATACATGTGTGCCAAAGCTTTTTATCAAAAATTTCATTGGTTTATTGCTATGGCTAAAAGCATAAAACAAGTGCTTTCAAACAAGCTATGGATTGATGCAGAGTGGGGGTGGAAACATATGTGAAAACTACTCTTGAATCCTTTGGACCAAATTTGAGAACCAATAGCATACCCCTATCCTAGGCTAGTGAATTAGCCCTCTTTCACAAAGTGAGTGCCCTTTAAACACTTGATCTTCATAAGAAAACCCCAAAAAATCTTGATTTGTGTCATAAAATAACAAATTCTAAGATTATTCTACACCTACAGGTCCTTTAGTAGGCTGTCCCATGAAACCGTTTGTTTACCATGCAAATGCATAGGGTTTATTGAAAGTCCCACTTGCACAACTCCCCTAACCATGCCACCAAATCAAACACCTCTATTATGACCCAAATATGCTTAAACATTAAAGAGATTCCCCCACTCTCATTGATTTTAACAAACCCTAGGCTAAAAGCTCCATTTTCATGCAATTTAAGCAATTATTTTCTTAGGACAACAATGCCAAGACTCACAAATCATTTCCCCTTTCTTAAATGGACCTGCACACATTCAAATCATATTGTACACAGCCTCTCCACTAAGCCACATGAAAGGCACAGTAGGTGGAGGGCTTCAATAATTCATAATTTACTCAAAATGCAAAATCTGGGTTCACTACCCTCAAGAAAAATTCGCAAAAAACTCACAAAAAATGAAAAGAAAACACTCAAACTAGCTTTAAAGGGGTCTCAAGCCTGCTGTCTCCTCATTCCACATGCTATGTAGCTGTTTACTTGTTGTGTAGGGGTCGAACAATGGAGAAAACATAGATTTTCTCTATAGAAACCACAGTTTTTGCAAAGTAACTCAATATGATCTTATTGATTCTTCACAAAATTACATTCATCAATCCCCAAAATGACTTCCTCAACCTTTTTTAGGACTCTCCCCAACACAAAACAATTGACCAACTCCCAATAACTGACTTAGAAACTAAGTTACCTATTTGGTTTCAGGTTCGGGTTCAGGCGTTCGATTCGCCAGTTCAGCTACAAAATTTTCGAGGGTGGTTCGGTTCTTTTTGGGTTTGTTAGTAAAAAAAAATGTAAAAGTAATATATATATATATGTGCATCCTAGAGGCATGAATTAGGATTAGAATATCGCATAACATCATATAAACAACAAAACCACCATAAACTTGAATGCCATTTAAAACATGCATGATAAATATTCATCATTGAAACTTGAATTGTGGTAGCTTGATATACAGAGTCTATTGATGCCAAGGTTCAATTTTCATGATTTTAAAAAAAGAAGCCAACTGAGTAGAGTTATCAGCATTCTTTAGAAATCATAAGAATTTATTTAGTACACTATCCATTTTGATGTCTTCTTGCAATCTCAAATGCTAAATCTATGAAGAAGCTAACTCTGTTGCCCACTAGTTTCCATTAAAAATAAAGCAACAAGCTATAGTCTCCTGGCTTTTTTTCACATGAAAATCGATGTTGGAGTTCAGTTGGAGGTTGAAAACTACTTGTAAGTGCATAAATAAATCTTGTTCTACAACTCGTATGACCAAGCCGACTATTCCATCATGTCTGGATGGTTATGTTTAGGTTAGGTATGGTCCCCTTTCGCACCCAAATAGGTTGAAGCAGTTTGAGCTATGTTCAATTGGTGAAATCCCTTAAGAGTCCAAAGTGCAAAAGGGTAGCAATCTTTGACGGACTATTTCTCAGAAAATATGATGCCTACAAAATTTTTGTTTAAGGCTACAAGATTGTGTTAGGCCCCTCTACAATAACCTCTCTCGGTTTTTGCTATCTTGGAGGCATTTTCCCGTGGTGGCAAGTTTTTAGTTGAGGGAAAAGTTGTCAGATGCAAGCAGTGTAAAGTTGTAAAGTGGTGTAACTTTCATTCAACAACTCGTATGACCAAACTAACTATTCCAAAATGTCTGGATGGGTAGGTTTATGCTAGGGATGGTCCTCTTTTGCACCCAAATACACTGAATCACTCTGAGCTACATTGGACCGACAATTTCCCTTAAGAGTCCAAAGTGCTAAAAGGTAGTAATCTTTGAAGGGCTATTTCTCAGAAATCATGACATTTACAAACTCTTTGTTTGAGGGTATGGGATCGTGTTTGGCCCATCTACAATAACCTCTCTCATTTTTTGCTCTCTCGGAGGCGTTTTCCTGTGGTGGCAAGTTTTTAGTTGAGGGAAAAGTTGTCAAATGCAAGCAGTGTAAAGTTGCAAAGTGGTACAACTTTCATTCAGCAACTCGTATGACCAAACAGACTATTCCAACATGTCTGGATGGGTAATTTTACGCTAGGGATGGTCTTATTTTGCACCCACATAAGCCGAATCACTTTGAGCTACATTGGACTGGCAATTTCCCTTAAGAGTCCAAAGTGCTAAAAGGAAGCAATATTTGAAGGGCTATTTCTTAGAAACTGTGACATTTACAGACTCTTTGTTTGAGGCTATGGGATTGTGCTTGGCCCATCTAAAATAACCTCTCTCATTTTTTGCTATCTCAGAGGTGTTTTCCTGTGGTGGCAAGTTTTTAGTTGAGGGAAAAGTTCTCAGATGCAAGCAGTGTAAAGTTGCAAAGTGGTGCAACTTTCATTCAACAACTTGTACAACCAAACAGACTATTCCAACACGTTTGGATGGGTCTGTTTACACTAGGGATGGTCCTCTTTTGAACCCTAATATGCCAAATCACTTTGAGCTACATTAGACCGACGATTTCTCTTAAGAGTCCAAAGTGCTAAAAGGGAGCAATCTTTGAAGGGTTGATTCTCGAAAACCATGATGTTTACAAACTCTCCATTTGAGGCTATGGGATCATGTTTGGCTCATCTATAATAAATTCTCTCAGTTTTTTCTATCTCAAAGGCGTAGTGGCAAGTTTTCAGTTGAGGGAAAAGTTGTTAGATGTAAGCAGTGTAAAGTTGCAAAGTGGTGCAACTTTCATTCAGCAACTCGTACGACCAAACAAACTGTGCCAACACGTCTGGATGGGTACGTTTACACTAGGGATGGTCCTCTTTTACACCCAAATATGCCGAATCACTCCGAGCTACATTGGACTAACAATTTCCCTTGAGTCCAAATGCGTAAAAGACAACAATCTTTGAAGGGCTATTTCTCAGAAACCATGATGTTTACAAACTCTTTGTTTGAGGATATGGGATTTTGTTTGACCCATCTACAATAACTTCTCTCATTTTTTGCTATCTCGGAGGCGTTTTCCCATGGTGGCAAGTTTTCAGTTGAGGGAAAAGTTGTCAGATGCAAGAAGTGTAAAGTTGCAAAGTGGTGCAACTTTCATTCAGCAACTCGTACGACCAAACAGACTATTCCAACACATCTGTATGGGTCCATTTACACTAGGGATGGTCCTCTTTTGCACCCAAATATGCTGAATCACTCTGAGCTACATTGGACTGACGATTTCCCTTAAGATTCCAAAGTGCTAAAAGGCAACAATATTTGAAGGGCTATTTCTCAGAAACCGTGATGTTTACAGACTCTCCGTTTGAGGCTATGGGAACATGTTTGGCCCATCTACAATAACCTCTCGTGGTTTTTTCTATCTCAGAGGCATTTTCCCATGGTGGAAAGTTTTTAGTTGAGGGAAAATTTGTTAGATGCAAGCAGTGTAAATTTGCAAAGTGGTGCAACTTTCATTCAGCAACTCGTACAACCAAATAGATTGTTCCAACACATCTAGATGGATATGTTTATGCTAGGGATGGTCCTCTTTTGTACCCAAATATGCCGAATCACACAGAGCTACATTGGACCAACAATTTCCCTTAAGAGTCCAAAGTGCTAAAAGGCCATACCATCTATTGTACGGTTTGTAGCTAGATGGTATGGCCATGGTAGATTTTATTAGGACTGTATAAAGTGATTGTGGGTTTAGAGAGATGGAAAGGTCTTTACTTGAGTTGGTGAGTTGCCATGCATGGCAAAAATGAGTGAAATTAGGTGAAAAATGGTGGTTACAACTTGCTAATGTCAATGAAACATGGGGGCAGCAATATTTAAGGTTGGATCAAGCTTGTACAGGTCCTAATATATGTGTTTGATGATTTTATAGGGTGTGGCAAGGTTGGAAACATTGATTTCCTTAAAAACCTCATGAAAGTTGTTAAAAATAAAGTTGCACCCAAGTTGGATTTGAGGAGAAAAAGTGGCAAGCCATTGTAATTTATTATATATAAATAAGAGATATTACAAAACCTGTTTCAAACAAGCATACTGAAAGGAAAGAACCAAGAAGAAAACCTTCGATTGTAGCTCGATTAAGTACAAAAAGTTATTAACATAATTTCCCAATAACAGTAACAAAGCATACACTTGTATGACTAATTCAACCTATGAGTTTCCAAAATACAGACCCCTTTACATTTTAAACATATCGTTTATACAATGCCAGACAATTGACCCATATTTCAAAAAACATCACTGGATATAGATTATTCCCATACACAGTTATGACCTTTTTACATTGTTTCACATTTGAAAATTCAAATTTTACAAAATTTTCCTATTGGAGGCATTCAGGGTAGTCTTCCACAATAGTAGTATGTTCACATTGTAGACTAACAAGCACCTATACAAACCATCAAGGTAGCTTAGAATAACCAATCTATATTATTCTAAATGACACAAAATATGATGAGATGGTAATGCAAACTATAAAAGACGCTTAGAATAACCAATTTATATTGTTGTAATCTATCGCATACCTCTCTAAAAGGATCAGAGCTAGCTATTGTTGTAGCAAGTCCATGATCAATTTCATTCCAGGAATATCGCAAAAGTGGGAAAATGAGAAATCTATATTGTCACAATAGAAAAGATGCTTAGACTAACAAATCTATATTAATCTAAACAACCTAAATGATGATGAATTGGTGATGCAAACTATAAAAGATGCTTAGAATAACCAATCTATATTATTCTAAATGACACAAAATATGATGAGATGGTAATGGAAACTATAAAATATGCTTAGAATAACCAATCTATATTGTTTTAATCTGTCGCATACCTCTCCGAAAGGATCAGAGCTAGCTATTGTTGTAGCAGGTCCATGATCAATTGTGCCAAGAATATTGCAAAAATGGGAAAATGAGAAATCTATATTGTCACAATAGAAAAGATGCTTAGACTAACAAATCTATATTAATCTAAACAACCTGAATGATGATGAATTGGTGATGCAAACTATAAAAGATGCTTAGAATAACCAATCTATATTATTCTAAATGACAAAAATATGATGAGATGGTAATGCAAACTATAAAAGATGCTTAGAAAAACCAATCTATATTGTTGTAATTTGTTGCATACCTCTCTAAAAGGATTAGATCTGGCTATAGATGCAGCAAGTCCATGATCAATCATGCCAAGAATATTGCAAAAGTGGAAAAATGATAAATCTATATTGTCACAATAGAAAAGATGCTTAGAATAACAAATCTATATTAATCTAAACAATCTGAATGATGATGAATTGGTGATGCAAACTATAAAAGATGCTTAGAATAACCAATCTATATTATTCTAAATGACACAAAATATGATGAGATGGTAATGCAAACTATAAAAAATGCTTAGAATAACCAATCTATATTGTTGTAATCTATCGCATACCTCTCCAAAAGGATTACAGCTGGCTATTGTTGCAGCAAGTCTATGATCAATCGTGCCAAAAATATCACAAAAGTGCATACAAAATATCACTATTAAAGACACCTACATTGCAATAGTATACAAAATATCGGTATTAAATGAAGAACACTAATGAACTTAAGCATAATGAATGTAAGAATTATACCTTCCATTCTTGAAAATTCTATTCAAGTGTGCTTGAAGGGTCATCTCTTTGCTTAAGAGTATCCAATATTGCTTCATGATCAACATTACTAAGTGTCCATAGTTTTTTTGTCTTTGGTCTAGCATGATGCTTCAACAACTTAACATTTGTTGCTATAACAAGGTACGAATACATGATAATGGTTTTATGTTTCTCATAGTCTTCAAATGTAGGTATGCCATTCTTTCTAATTATGTATGTTCACAACCAAGTTCCTGCAACCACAACTGAACCTGTAGGATACACGAAACCATCATCATCTTCCATCGGTTGTGTTATCTTATGCTTTACCCACACACATCGAGCCAACCAATAGTTTGATCTCTCTTCATTCCCCTGCGGTGCAACAACTGCAAAAACATGTTCTGGTTGTAGTAGATCTGAAAGCCAGTCATAATCAACTGAACTTTCCATCATGTCATTTGTCATGGATATTGCTTGAGATAAAGGATTTAGATACTATGGAACCCATGTATCCACCCACTCACTTGACTCACACTGATCCCACTCACACTGAATACAACTCTGATAAAAACAAGCCAACTCTCATGTCCAAATAGTCCATGTGCCTGCATCTAAGCTTTGAAATGAATGCATCTTTGAAGAATCTTTGATTTTATGAAAATACAATTTTCCTTCCCACTGTACCCTCCTCAACCAACCAAAATAATATGCACATTGTTGAATCAAGTGTCCCTCCTTGTGACAACGTTGAACTACACCAATCAACAATAGAACATGCATCACTGAATCTTTCTCCTAAAATCTTCAATTTCTCCTTAACTAGAGCTCTCTTTACACATGCACCTGCTCCATCATGCTCCCCTTTCCCATGCCCAGCCTCAAAAAAACTCCAAATATGAGGTACACCCCTCTACATGCATTCTACTCAACCAATAAAACATACAGGCATTCTTGAATTGACCTGTGCAATTATCTGACCAAATGAGATGTCGGCCCAGTGCTATATCATGCTCCTACAATAACTCAAAAAAATTCTTGAAACAATGTTGGACATACTCGGACGAGTGAGATCTATCATCACTCATATAAAAATTATACTCTCTCATTATCTTTCGATCCTCCTCTGTATTATCAAGTGCATGTCTAAACATTATGTGGACAAAATAACAATCTGAATGGAATTGTAATACTGATATTGTACCTCATTTTGTGGTTGCAATGTGTATTTTTCTGCAAAATCAACCATTGATATAATAGTGCCAATTAGAAAAGAGTCCTTACACATCCTAAATTTTTGATCCAACCATTGAGACCCATGACTATTCCTTGCATACTTGTAGAAAATATTATGCTTAAAATCTGAAATAAAATCAGCAACACTGCATTCTTTTGTAACCAACTCACATCTAGAACCTTCACCTCCACTTTGCAAAGTATATTTGATTATCATATCTCTTTTTCTCAACAAGCTTCTTTCCAAATTCAAGTTTGGAACTCTCATGAAAACATTGAACAAAATTTGAAAAGCCACCACATTGTGAGCACTTTGCATTTAAACAATCATTTCTATAGAAAAAGCAACGATCGTCTCTAGAAAATAAAAATAGTTCTAGCAAGTCCCTTGATGATTTTGGAAGATGCATTGCACCACACTCCTACAACATTTCATTAGTATGCAAAGTAGAATGGATATAGCATAATAGCTCATGGTACATTAAAAACTCCACATGGTATTTGCAACAACAAGTATTACGAATCTTAAGAGGCACACAATAAAATGGCTTCAAACCTTCAAAAGTCCTTTTGTGAGATTTCCATATTTGGATGTGTTTCAATAAAAAATTTGAACATTGTTTGGCTTGATTCCAAGAAATTTTTAGGATGCGGTGTACGGTCTCGATTTCCAATTCTTAACTTTAAAACATCCTTTGCATTGGGTGATACTCTAGAGTTATAATGCCAAAATTCTTGAATTACCTACTTTACATTATTGGTTAGCTTCTTATCAACACGTGGAAGCCTCCTGGAAAAAGCCCATGTATCATTTTGAAGAGGATCATCTATTCTTTCTCTTCTTGCGTGTGCTCTATCTAAATTATTATGATTTATGTCAAAATCAATACAAGTTTTTCTCATAAAGCGAGCCTTTTTCAATTAATGGCTTACTAGGGCAGTTGTATTGACTCTTTGAGCAGCTCTCTTATCCTTTTCCTTGTTATTTTTTCAAATATACTTGAGAGCATTAAAAATATTTTTGATAATAATAGAATTTTTTTCGATCTTCTTGTTCACACGAATCTTCAATTTGGCTAGCAAAGGTCTCATCTTTTGTATCTTTAGCAATTGTATAAAAATTTGGCATTGCTCGGTCAATGTCTTATCACTAAAATATTGGTTGAAAAGTCTTCTAGCCCACAACTGAACAGTTCATGTTGACCTCTTGCCTTCAAAATTGTTTATAATGTTCTCATCAATTTCAAGTAACCATTTAGCGGTTCTTGAAGGTCTTGAATTTGGAATATGTCTTTCTTCCATACAAGGTTCTTCATTTCGCATGTAATATGGTGAAACATAATTTACACTTGCTTCAATATTATGTTCAAAATCTTCATTTCCAACATTTTCACCTTGAACATTTTCAATATCAATTTGAATAATTTCATTCCCAATTTCAATATCATGTTCAACATCTTGAAATCCAACATTTTCACCTTGAACATTTTCATTATCAATTTCAATATTTTCATTCTCAATTTCAATATCATGTTCAACATCTTCAAATCTAACATTTTCACCTTGAACATTTTCATTATCAATTTCAATATTTTCATTCCCAATTTGAATATCATGTTCAACATCTTCAATTCCAATATTTTCACCTTGAACATATTCAATTTCCTCTTCACTTGAAATACCATAGGGGTCAGGTTCACCAATATTTAATATACCTTGTCTTCTCTTCCTATGACCTTCTCTATCTCTTTGTCTATATGCTTCAATTTGTTCTTTTGTAAGATTTCTCTTACATTTTTGCTTCTAACGACTGCTGCTCCCCATTATACCTCATAAAAGATGCTAAAAAATCATTGCTTATGAAAAATTTGAGTAGAAGATGCACCAAAAGGTTGATCTTTGTCTCTTCTTGTTTGAAACCACATGTTTGTCACCTACAAAGCCTGCAAAAAAAATGTAGGGTCCGTTGGAATGCACAAAACGACCCACATGGGGTTTTCCTATGGCCCACAAATCCGATATCCATTATAATCTGATATCTGATTTGAAAAACATTT